>WFKH01011926.1:81521624-81550618 GCA_016163765.1 Magallana hongkongensis | reverse complement strand
GGAAGACCTACTCGTTACTCGTAACGAGATCGTATCTAGTTATTATTATTATTTTTTCCAAATTTTGTGCACGCGATTTCTCGAAAACTATTCAGCCGATTTCAACTATTTTTTCACAGATGATGAGTCAGGATATGAATTTTATATGTTTTTGAAATTTTTGTTTTCGTCACTTCCGGTACCGATTTATCGGCCATTTTGTAGTTTTTTACGACCTATTTTGTGCAGAGCTGATCTCAGAAACTATCAGAGATATGTCTTTAAAATTTTCAGGATAGGTAGTCTATGGTCTGAAGTTGTGCACTATTATTTTGTTTTACGCCAGTGGCGCCATTTCTTGGAGCTCGCTAAGGCACGAAAATTGGGTACGAATTTTTATTCAAAATTTTCATACGTTTTGATCTGTATCTTTTAATCAGTTGATATTTTGTTAAGACATATATAACAAAAGTGGTAGAGAATCAAAAGTTCTTTTCAACGAAATCTAGAAAAAGGGGCTGGCCCCTTAAATTAGGGGCCAAAAGACTCGTAAAGTCTATTACATATAACTAAAAAACGATAAAGATTTTGTTATGCATTATAGAAGCAAAGTTGTTGATCGTAACAATATCTAACAGAAAAAGTTATTGCCACGCCCATTTATGACGTAATTAGGGATTTTTAGGGGCCAAAGTACTTAAACTTTGACGCAATATATCTGGAAAAGGAAACATATTTTGTTAGGCATTGTAGAAGAGAAAATGCTTGCATTGATGATTCAAATCGATTCCACTAATCAAAACACGAATGTGTGTCCCCATTAAGGATCTAGAGGGATGGCCCCTAAAATATTCAATCATGTGTATCTCAAAAATGAACAACAATTTTAGATAGGTGTAAGAACAAAAAATGTAAGTATTCATAAGACCTTTCGTATAAAATCAAGAAAAAGGGGCTGGCCCCTTAAATTAGGGGCCAAGAGACTCGTAAACTGTTTTACAAATAACTTAAAAACGATAAAGATTTTGTAATGCATTATAGAAGCAAAGTTGTTGATCGTAACAATATCCAACAGAAAAAATCATTGCCAGGCCCATTTATTACGTAATTAGGGAATTTTAGGGGCCAAAGTACTTAAATTTTGACGCAATAAATCTAGAGAAGGAAACATATTTTGTCAGGCATTGTAGAAGAGAAAATGCTTGCATTGATGATTCAAATCGATTCCACTAATTAAAAAACTAATTTTTGTCCCCATGAAGGATCTAGAGGGCTGGCCCCTAAAATATTCAATCATTTGTATCTCAAAAATGAACAACAATTAAAGATAGGTGTTATAACAAAAAATGTGAGTATTCGTGAGACCTCTCGAATGAATTTAAGAAAAAGGGGCTGGCTTCTTAAACTAGTGGCCAAGACACTCGTAAACTCTATTACAGATACCTTAAAAATGATCAAGATTTTGTAATGCATTATAGAAGCAAAGTTGTTGATCGTAACAATATTAGTTTGTAAAACTTATTGCCACACCCATTGATGACATAATTAGGGATTTTAAGGCACTAAAATCTTAAATCTTCAATGTGCGGTATGTGAAAAAGCAAAACACTTTGTTAAGCATTGTACAGGATATTGACAATCGTTTACATTACCTGAAAGGAAAGGTGTTGATTGGGAATTCTGAAATTTCATTAATATATTAATCGTATCGTTTAACATATTGAACGGAAGACCTACTCGTTACTCGTAACGAGATCGTATCTAGTTTCATTAATATTTTTATCGTATCGTTTAACATATTGAACGGAAGACCTACTCGTTACTTGTAACGAGATCGTATCTAGTTATTATTATTTTTTTTTTTCCACAAATTTTGTGCACGCGATTTCTCGAAAACTATCCAACCGATTTCAAAAATTTTTTCACAGATGATTGGAAGTGATCTGAATTTATTTTGTTTTTAATATTTTTGCCGTCGTCACTTCCGGTACCGATTTATTGCTGATTTTGTAAGTTTTTTGACCCACTTTGTGCACACAAAAACTCAAAAACTATCAGAGATATGGATATGAAATTTTCAGGATAGGTAGACCATAGTTTAAAGTTGTTCCGAATGTTTTTGTTTTTCGCCAGTGGCGCCATTTTTTAGAGCTCGCCATGGCTCGAAAATTGGGTACCAATTTTGACATTCACCCCCTTTTTTTTTTTGTTCACAAGATTTCTCAGAGACGGCTTAACAAGTTTTTTTTGAAATTTTCAGGAATGATAGAAAATATTAATATCTGCATTTAGTTATTTCATTTTTTTTTTAAATTCATTTCCTCTTGTCCGTTTCCTGTCCCGCGACAAAAAGCTTGTGACTTTGAGATCTCAAAAATGATAAGGACTTGAGCATTCAGACTTTGTAGGATGAAAGACCTATAGTTGTAGATGTCTTCAAACTATTTTGTTTTGTTCGTCATAACTTCCGGTCGTCACCGGAAGCACTTCAAAAACTATTTTTTTACGCATTTAATCTATTTTCACATAGATTTGAAATATAAGTATAAAGCCTTACATATGTCATCTATTCGATGTTAAAGAAACAAAAAAATTCTACTTCCGGTGAGATTTCTCAAACATCTCAGATAGCCTTTTTTAAACCAATGTTTTACCCGCGAGATCTCAGAAAGTGCAAGTGATCAATACACGAAACTTACATGGATGATAGAAATTTAATAGAAAATGCCTTTAACCACTTTTATTTTGTCAACCGTCACTTCCGGTCCTCACCGGAAGGGTTCAAAAAGATTAGGTTGTTTGAAAGTTTAACTGTTTTTGTGTGACAATTTTAGTAAAATTGATAAACAATAAAGTACAGTTATCCAGTATTAAAAAAACACAAACTTTTATTTTCACTGAGCACTTCCGTTCGTCCGTTTCCTGTCCAGAGACAAAAAACATTGACTCCACGAGATCTCAAAAACGATGACGACTTGAACAACCAAACTTTGTGGGATGATAGTCCTATGTATGTATCTGTGTTGACATTATTTTGTGTGATTCGTCGTAACTTCCGGTCGTCACCGGAAGCAACTCAATTTTTTTTTATCTTATTTTATTTATATTACATAGAATGATTAAATCAGTATAAATTCTTATATATGTTGTCTATACAATGTTAAATAAGCAAACATATTTTACTTCCGGCAAGATATATCAAATATCTTAGGTAGCTTTCCTTTTTACAGATTTGATACTCGCGAGATTTAGTCACTGTAAGTGATTGAGACACGAAACTTTTATGAATGATAGACATTTGATTGAAAATGTGTTTAACGGGTTTTATTTTGTCAACCGTCACTTCCGGTTCTTACCGGAAGGGTTCAAACAATTCATGTTTTTAACAAGTTTAACAGACTTTCTTAGGTGTTTCATCTAGCCTGATAAACAGTGATGTTCACTAGGCAAATATACAAGAAATACCAGCTTTTATTTTCATTAATCATTTCCGTTCGTCCGTTTCCGGTCCCGAGACAAAAACCTAGTTTCAACTTGAACTCAGATTTGGCAGAGAGTATCGATATTTCATTGTATCATATAAAACAAATCGGACGGAAGACCTACTCGTTACTCGTAACGAGATCTAGTTATGGTTATTGTTGCTAAGGTGGATTGCGTGGCCCATAGTCTTATTGTATACATGTAGTCTTTAATTAACTGTAAAACACAATTGAAGCTCGTGTTATTTGTCTAATGCATGTAAGTATGCAAAAGTTGCACAGTTGTTGTTTTTAAATGTGTGTCTAACCGTTGCAGTCGTGCACAAGTGTTGTGAAAATGCAACAATGAAAACTTGTAGAACCGATATTTAAGTTTAAGGATAAGCTTGTTTAGTATTTGAAGACTATGACGCTTAGCAACCAAACTTGTAAAGATGTTTTATCTCCCGAATAAATTTTGATTATAACGATTTCTTTAAAATTTGGCTAGATTCTGAAAAAAGAACTAAACAAAATTGTGTTATTGGTTAGGGTCACTTATAAAATAGGATGCTTTGGAATTGTCAAATATATGAGTAAACTGTTCAGAAAAACCAACAGGGAGTGAGTGCTTAGCCATAATTTAAAAGTGGACAAAGATGTTGATTAACAAGAGGCGCACATCTCTTGGGCCTGAAGCTCTGTTCTAGAGGCCATGACTTTCACGAATTAGTTAAATTAGTTCCATGGACATCATACCTATGTATTTAGGTTTTCTAATATTTATATGGGAGTAAAGACGAAGATTTTCTAAGATTAGATACATTTCCTAACATGGCCATATGGTTTGGAGGTTTTTGCAAATTTGACCCCGCGCATGAGCCCGGGGAGTGAATAAGTAATAAAAATCACAATTTAGATTACTCTTATGCTAAATATGATTAACCAAAAATGGTAGTAATTGACATTTAGAGTTAAAGAAGAAGTAGATATTTTAAATTTATTAACGGAAAACGAACGGCGCGCGACAAACGACGACGGATAAATAGCAATATGTCACAAAAGAGGCCCAGGTGACCTCTTAAAAACAGATGCAACATTGATTTTTTCTTTTGAATTCTAACGTTCAACTTTAAGCAACACAAGAGACATTACTCAAAATGCAAATGGTGACATCAAAGTCAACTATGATGCCCTCTATATAAAGAACGGAAAGTGACTATCTACACATTGCTGTTAATCAATCGGGAAGTTTGGGAATCGATGTGTGATGTAGTGCAAAAGTCTGTGGGTTTTTTTTTATTAAAATAATATTTGCGTCACCTTTGTCTAAGTTTATACTTGGTATAACATAAGAAGATGGAAAAAGGTATAAATGCGCACATTTGCATTTAAAAGGAAATGGCCATTTCTCAAAACTTTTTTGTTTCATTATGACTGATTGTTTAGCAATTTTTGTTGAAGGATTTAAAAATTGACAATCTTTTTTAATGAATTTTACAAGAAAGATACAGTAGAGCTCAGTCTGTTATTCACGCTTACATTATGCAATAATGCCACACCAATTTATTTTTTGGTCTTCGGATTCTAGGCAATAAAATATTGGGGTGAGCGGGCGATCTATTAATTTTAAAATTTAAAAAAAACCTGATAATTGAAAATTTGGGGACAACATTAAAAACAATTAGGTGTGTGATTTTATTTTATTTTAAAATGTCATTTTTCCTTTGAGACACATGTAAAAAGCAGTTAAAAGTTGATGACTGTATTCGCCATTGTATCAGACCCCTCCTGATCGCCAATTCTATCCACACATACAATGATTATTTACTTGCAAGCCTTGCTGACAATCTACCGGGAATTTTTGGCATGATCAATGTAAGAAAAAGAGCAATCATGCATAATAAAAAAATAAAAGAACCAAAAATGGAACGGGAAATGGAAAAGGCACGTGCGCGTGGATCCGGCGACCAAGAAATTAAATTGGTGTGGCCTAAAACTCTTCTTTTAATTTGCGTTGCATACTGGAAGAAATGACAAAGTATGCATGCTAAAAGTTTGCCTTTTTTGTAGTCCTCAACCCCAATTATCTCTGAAAAAGAAAGCTAGCATTTTATTTGGCATTCAAGTTGATGATAAGGAATACATTGGGTTAGAAAAAGATATAAAGTCCATTGAGGAATCTAGAGATTTGGTAAGTTGTAATTATAACGAATCAAGTTCATTAAAACTACATACTTTCAAACTGTAAGCTTGCCGATTGTGTCTGATAATTTAACGTCGATCATTTAAATATGTGTTCATGCATAAAATGATATAAATGATCGAACCCAAAAAGGCAAAAATCGTATTTGTTTTTTATAAAATCAATTTTAACTTTCACGAAACTTTTGCGAAAATTACTCGCACACCAATAACAATGGTTTATATTTGAGCCAATAAGCAAACATTTGAACATTTAATCAGTTAATCATTGATAAAAAAAATCATCATTTATCAAAGCTAGGCTCTTTTATATCTTTAAACTTCAAAATATTTCGATCATGCAATGTACATATCAAATTTTGTTTAAGCAAAACATTTACCATAATCCTAACTAAAATGCTATATATTTAAAAAAAAGAGCCAACAGCTCATTAGCACATGTTTAGATATAGAACAAAAGTAGACGAATACACAATACTTCTACGATTTAATCAATAGCGATTTCTCTATATCATTTTATTGTAGGTCGGAGTCTTTGACCTTGAACGGGATGACCCACTCATGTTGTCCAACATCGTAGGGCAGGCAATCGTCAGTTGCTGGTCAATTGAAAATATCTTCAAGAGAGAAACCAAAGCTGGGCGTAATTAATCATTTAACAGTTTTATTTTAAAACGACTTGTTAATCAATACTGAAAAATTTCTTCAACGGTTCAAATGACCCATTCAAAAAAACTCAGTTTCATTGTAACTTTAAACATTTTAAAACCACTAGACCGTAATAATCAAATGACGGTAACAACTTACAGGACCAACAATTCTGTGCATTTGTTTAATCGTTCATCATTCTTAATAACCTTAAATGAGGAAGAAGTCGTAGTGAAAAACGTTTTATATGATGTGGTCATCCATAGATATATTTCGTGTGTATTAAAAGGCATATATAGACATTTTAAAGCTCTATAAATATGGTATTGGACAATGAATATTTGCAAAATAGCTAATCAAAGAAACCTACTTTTAGATAGTTGTATCATTAATAGACCATCCACCAAACACAAAAGTTAAGTTATTGTCTGCTTTCTTTGGGAACAACCCCATTAAATTGTCACTGAGCCTTTAAAGTTTAGAGGAATGTAACTTTGCTATTCGACATTAAAATCCGCGCTTTGGTTGTGAATTTTGATTTCCTAAGGATGGTGCAACATATATCGATCGATGAAGGCACCAAATAGTTATTATCACTGGACGCGTAAATCGTTGGTAGCATAAAAACTTTTTTTTATACCTTCAGTTTGAACCCGCAAAGATACAACTTTTGCACAGAGTGGATTGTTATTTTTTTTTTTGTTTCGTGAGGTGCATATTCCATCGTATATGGTCATGATATGGCAGTTACAAGTTTGATCACTTACTTGTTTTTATATATTACACCTTGCTTTTGTTTTATATGCATAAATTGTCAGATATTGAAGTTAGTGTAAATTTAATGTTCCGTATTAAAAAAAGACTCCATGACCTCGTTCAAAAAAACAAGAAATTGACCTGTTGTATTTAGGATCTCATTTTATTAATTCGATTTTATTTTCTGTTCTGTTAAACCGACAATGGCGCCTCAACAATCAGAGTCAAAAACTGACCCAGATGTCAACGTACACAAGAAGTATTCTCTAGCAAGGAAACTTCTGCGTACCAATTCCGTCGGGACGGAGTTTATAATTCCACTTTTCGATGAGTTTAAGGAATCAAGACCATTCATATTAACTCCAATGTATTCAACTCCTACTTCGCTCCCATTATACTTCTTCTTTGGATATCAGCTCTTACAGGAGAAATCTGATCTGATGAAAATATGCGGACCTGTAAGTGATTTTTTATTGTAATTAAAATGTGTTTGAAATCTAAATTATCTATCTCCGTTATTTTCAATTTTAGTTTTTACTAAACGATGTGTCTCTTTATATGCAATGGATTTGAAATACTGTATATATAGAAATATTAAAATGTTTATAGTAAATAAAATACTTTAAATTATTATGAAAATGCAATTAAGAAATATACAGATGCGTGTGCATTTTATATCTAAAAAGATTGGAATGTGCGCATTGTGAAAATTTAATACAAAGAGATATGGAATTTAACATCAAATGTACAATTATGAGCTCATGATACTGTAAACTTTAACACAGATTCTTCTCTTGGAGGCATTGAAGGCAAATCGATGTGATTACGTAAGGGTTCTGCTTGACCAAGGTGTCAATTTTGATAGAAAATTTCTGCCTGAGTTGTATGAGCAGGTAAGTTTACATTTCCTTGATAAAATGCTCGAATAGTTTTGTTTTTTTTTTAACATTGTAAGCACTTTAAACTGATTCATTTTTGCAGACTGTTTCGTGCCAGAATTGCGATTTTAAAGACGATAACGATTGTCTTCATATGCAATGGATTTTGAAGGTTTGAGATTACGTACATTGTATCTATCTTTTTATTGTTTAGTTTTATTAATACGAATTGAATTCCACTGTTGGAAGTCATGTTAGAAAAGTTGTTTTTACAGCAAATACAGAAGGAAAAAGCAAAGACAATTTGCCACAGGTACAAATGTTTAATGGGAAAAAAGAAAGATTTTAAGGAAAAGCATAAAAATAAACTACGCAAACTTCCAAAGAAGGTAGCAAAAGCATCAAGACATCTCTGTCGAAAAATTCTACGTTACAAAGGTAAATTTATCCATGAAATTTTTTATCACTGTGCGTATTTTTCATGTACGTGCCTATGATAAATAGATAGATAGATAGATAGATAGATAGATAGATAGATTATTAATTATATTATTTCATATCCTATATTATCGTGTATTAATCTTTTCACACCTTGCTTGTATACTATCGTATCGTGCACAACAATTATATATGGTTCCTTATTAAATTAATTAGGATTTTAAACTACGAGACAATGTGATTTGATTAATTCAGGGTATTAATGTTTTATCTTTATTTTTTGTTAAACTTGATAATGTTTATTGATTATATGTCTTACATATAGTTGACGTTTGTGTAAATATCACTGATATTAGATGCCAGGCTGATTGAAAGGTCGTGTTTTTCACAAACGAATACCAATATAGACAGTAGTCATCTCCTGAATTATTGAGGCTCATATCTTTTTATATTCTGTAGAATCAAACGATGACGTCAAAAAGAAAAAAAACAAGACAAGTGGAAAAACAGACGGTGATAAAGTAGACCCCATCTATTTAAATATTTCCGATATTTTACTTTGGGCAATATTCGCAAATAGAAGAGAATTGGCTGAAATATGTTGGCTAAGAGGCACAGACCATCTCTGTACGCTTTTTAAATGATATATTCTTCTAAATATCAAACACTTTATGAATTGTAAAGACAAAACTGTAATATCTATTAACGAGAATGGTATCACGAAGTATTTACAAAAGTGGTACTTGTCAAGATTTAGAGAATATTTACTTTTATTTTTCATAAGTTTTTGTTGGCATACTTTGAAAAAAAACACCATGTAATTGGGTTATTTTGTCTTTTTAGTGACGGGACTTATATGCTCGGCTATGCTTAAAAAGCTTTCTAATAAGGCCAATAATGTCAAAGAGCAGGTTTTAGCAAAAGATCTAGAGGAACATTCAAGGTATAATATTGTAGTAATATTAATATTATTTGTGAGGGTTATTCTAAAATAGCGTCAACAAATATCGTTATTAATAGATGAGACATAACGATGAACAATGTTCCACAAAAAGTTGATGTAATTTTCAATTTGATTATTCATTGATCACAAATATGGTTGGAGATTATATTGGTAAAACGATAGCATATATGATAGATAGTGACTTGGACATGCAGTGCAATAAAATGTGTTTATAACAAACAATACTCAAAGGCAAAAGTCCAAATTTGTCAAAATTCGCTGCATTTTGCGAACATTGATGAAATTCGTGCAAAATAACACTATTTCTAGAAATACGGACGATTTTATTTGGGAACGGATTTTTTATACGTTATTTTGTCTCATTTATCCGGAATTCCGCGTTCCGGATCCGGACGGTCTGTTTTTACCACAAAACACTGATTTACTACTAATCTTGCTTCATTTAACCGGACGTTAAAATTTGATGATACCCCGTTCAATACAAAATATTACGCCTGTCAATTGAGTTTCACACCTTTTTTACGTGCTAGACCCCTATGAGTAGCTTGTATAAACACTGCCTTCCTAAATCACTTTCAAATTTACCGACAGTGCTGGCCAGACAGGATTAGTCACGCCTCACAGCATGTGGCTTGGATATCTTAACCTGTGCACCTGTCAAGTGCCATCGCTTTTTTAAACATCCCTGTATTTTGAATAAAAAATATGCTTATTAAGGATGGATTCTTTTCATATTTCATGTATTCAGAAAATAATGAAATTAAGCATGTAAAGACTTTAAGATATGCACATTTCATTAAAACTAAAAAAGTGTAGGGTCATCTTGCTTGATTTTTATTGAAGGTCATTTGAAATGTCAATGCTAAAAATAGATTTTTTCCATGTAGAAACACAGAAATTCCATGGTGGTATCTTAAATTGATTGTTGAAGAAACAAAATATAATTAGATGTAAAAAAAGCAACTTCAGTCTAAAGTTCTATGTTAAAGCATGGTATTAAGTGGTATAAAAAACGAACTTTTGTCCTTGAATCTCACAAAATATTCATTCCGAATTTCCTCTGTACACTATATTAATTGATATTTTGGTGTTCGCCAATCCCCCTTCTCATGGATTTTTTCGATATAATCATATATTCAGAATTTAATTTTTTTATATTCATAGTGAAGATCCATAGTGAGAAAATCATTAACAGTAAAGGAATCAATGGGTATTCATGCATATAAGATTGTAAAATTAGCTCGAATTTCCTCATCTTTAAAATTTTCATTAAAAACATTAAAATATTTTAATGTATTTTTAAGACAATTATTAATAAGGCCAGACAACAGTTTGATAATATATTCTTTATAGAATGTGATATTATGAATTGTTGCTATTATGATTATGTTTCAAGTCAACAAATAGTAAAAATCTCAGTCTGAATTTCCTCTGATACAAAGTATATAAGATTAACTGATTTCAAGAAAGTAACAATTTTTCCTGAATCTAATTGAAGCTGTATTATGAAATTTTAAAAAAAGTATGTACATTTACTACTAATATATGATATTATTTACAGTAAATTAAAACTACATTGATCACAATTCTCAAAAATGTACAATGAAATTATGTCTTCTTGTTTACAATAAACAGTTGGCTGATGTGGTTAACAGATATCAGTGCAAAAAACCGCTAGACAAATGCTAACTATTATCAACCATGCTAATTCAAAAAGTCATACTAAAAAGGGATTGATAATAATACTTGTACTGTTGTACATGAAAAAATAGTACACTCAAAGCAATGGTCTGAAATCTTAGCTTTCACAGTTTGAAGCAAAATATTTGTTTAAAGATGAACATATTTTCAAAGACTTTGTATCATTTGGACCTTTTTTCACATCTTCAGAAAAGAGATTGTATTCTTTGCTGTCTGTGATATAAACAAGTTGTAAAAAATTGATTCTTTTCATATTATTTATATTATCATAATCTTGATATTTTGAATAATGATAATTGAGACTGTGTATAATATTTTAAAATCAAAAACTTTTAGGGTAATCTTCCTTGATTTGTGTCAATGTCATTTGAAAGTCACTCCTTAAAATATTACATTTACACAGGTGAGTTTTTAAAATCTATGCATGTAAATAAACAACTCAGACTAAACAAATATTTTTCACCACAAATTTATAAAATTTGTTATTTATTTTCAAACACAAATTCACATGTAATGAAATGGTGAAAAGAAAACAAGAAAAAAATATCTTTAATCTGAGTTTCCTCCATAAATTTATCAAATTTCTATGTGTTTCATACACAGACCCAAAATTTCATTTTGATTTTTACAATGGAACATATATTGTCAAATATATTTAGTTTTCTCTCTGAAGATATATCAAAGGTTCATGATTGCTTCACACAGTAAAACTGATCTTAGATAATCATGCAAATTATAAATAAAAAATTAGCCTGAATTTACTCTACATTTCAAAAATCATGAATATACAGAAAGTTTGTAAAAACAACGGTTTTATACCCAATAAAATAACAATTTGGGGTAATGATGACATATAATAGTAATAAGCATCTATTTTAGTAGTATGTCATGCTTATGAGGTTTACATGTACATAATTATTCCGAATTTCCTCTGTCATATCACATTATGAATATTAAAAGTTTAATGTATAACTTTCGCAGCTTTTAAAACATCATGTGCATGCAATTAAATAAAAGATAACTCTTTTAAAATTAATTTTCGGAGCAAAATTTCAACTTTGAATTAAAGATTGGAAAAGCCACCTTGTACATGTATCTACAACATTGCATTTCAGTTAGAAAATTCATCTTTTAGTTTTTTCAAAAGAATTGAAACATAAATGGCAGTGAAAAAATATAACATTATGGTTTAACAAAACTACTTTTGACTAAAACTTTTAGAAAAAAATCATTGGAATAAACAAAAGCAATGAGATTGATAGCATTGATTTCAACATTTCTACAAAACATTTCTCCTGATTAAAATGTTTTTCCAGTAATTTCTCTTTTTCTCTGTGTAAGATGTACTTCTGCTTTCTGGCATGACATATTCTGATAAAACCTCCTTTCATTAACAGCTGCTATTTGTGTGGTGTGAGAATATCTTGCTGAAAATAAAGAACCTTAAATTGTACATACATGATATACACAATATTGGAAAAAAAAGGTGTTGATTTGTTCTAATATGGTTTTAAAAAAAAAATGCCCTGTTGACTCAAGGTGAAAAAGACAAATGTGATAGAATGGTCACTGTCATTATTTTAGTACAAAGAAACATCACTAGTCTAGATTACAATAAACCTTCTCTTACTAGTTTTTACTGAAGCTGTCAATCCGTTCTTGAAATTATTAAGAATTAACTTTAATGCAAACTTGCAACATGATCGACTAAGTGAAAAATTAATACACATTTGAAGTAATGTACTTACTATTCAACAAGCAACCTTCCTGCCTTGAGAAATAATCTCCTCCTCTTTGATTTTGTATATAGGGAATTTTATGCTGCTTAATTTGTGGTGTGTTCCTCTGGTGAAAGTCCTAATTTTTGTTCACCTAGAACAAGAATATCTTTCATATTCAATAGCACATGATTGTGCTGCAATACAAGATATCCTTTATATTCAATTTGTATATTAGACAATATGGGTTTAAGTGATTGACATAAAGCAACAGAGCCAAAAACAATGACATACAGTAAAAATAACATTACCAGCAATTATATGTAATGTAGTCTTATTTGCTAATTCTTATTTGTTAATCACTGTATGAAAGTAAGATATACTCGTATAAATGTGCAGTTATGAAGCTTACCTCTACCAAATAGCTTAGTGTATTATTTCTCAATCTGTGCAACACTAGCTGCCACTGTAACCAATAATGTGACTGAATAGGCAGGCTTTGTGTGCCATCGTCTTTTTAATGCTTCCATTTGCTTGAGTGCTTCCAAGACTAGCGTATTGATTTTACTATAATTGAAAAAAAAGAAAAAAAATCATTCTAAAATTAAATTCTCCTGTAAAGTATTTTCTGTATCCGTATGGGCCGCCATAGATTTTACAATTGAGATTAAACATTTGAAATTTTTGAGTACACTGTAGAACTGTTCTCTGATCATTTTCTAAGGGAATTTATTCTTAATATTTACAGAATTACATAAATACATGCTATATAATGCTGCCTACGTATTAAATTACCGATCGTCTGCTTGTGCAGTGGGGGATGTGAATGATGAATGAAATACATGTAATGTTATATAGTCATGAATGTTATAGTCATAAATGTGCGATGGTTGAGCTTGCAATGTGTATGTTATGAAATTAGTGCCCTACATTGCTGGTTTTCTTAATTTTATTAAGTCTAAAGTACGTCAAACTTACATTTTCTTCTGCAAACTACATGTATCTCGATTTCCTCTACTGGAATTTCCTCTGATTCATCTCGCTTGTTGGTTGCAGCGTTTCTAAAATAGTTGTGTTTGCGATTTTTTCTTGTTTGATCATTATTTCGTTTTATCCCATCTCTGTCAGTGGACATTTTAAAAGGATTCGTACTGCCGTTTCCGTCGCTTTGAACGAAGCGACCTTTTCTCCTTCCCCTCTCCATTATTTGTTGTTGTTCGCGCTGACTACGGTATGTCGTAAATGACATGATTTTAACCATTTCTTTGTCATTTACACTTTCAATAAGGCAATATTATGTGAATATAAACTAATTAAAGAAGAATTTTAGGATTTTTTGTTAATTGTAGTAATTTGAATTTTACGACATGTTAATATATGGAGACCCATTTGGGGTAAAAAATGATGAGAAGAATCCATCCTTAATCAAGAAAACTGGAAAGTTTTACAAAGCTTTGTGTTTTATCTACCTATTTAAATCGTATTTTAAAACGACTTGTCTCATGAATGCATTGTTAGATTAAGTCAAAACCGGAAGTATAGGAAGAAAACAAAGTAAAAGCATGTCAACTCATCGGAAGTGCATTGGAGGATCTTGCAATTTTCCAACTAGTAAACGTTAATTTTATCAGTAAAATTTAATTAATTTTAAGAATAGAAATAATTTCAAAAATAAATCAATTATTGAGGAAATTGGCATTTCTAGAAATAGATAGTTGGAAACATTACAGTGTACGTACGTGCAAAGGCCTGGGCACATATCACACTTGGACACAAATAATTTAGCTAGATTCGGTTATCATTATAGTCTGGTTAAAATTTCATGACAAAATAATTATTATTTCAATAAAATAAAGCGTGGTTCTTTATATTTAAAAATGTTCATATCAACGGACAACTCTATTATGTGTTGCTATTTAGTATGAATGGCAAAAAACCCCAACCCAGTACTGATCAACACTGGGGGCCATTGTATACAAATACATTATCATTAATGACAGGCACATTTTAGATATCCGGACGCTTCACCTATCCGGACGATTGGACTTAGGAACGAAAGCGTCCGGATAACTGAGGCTCCACTGTAAACATAATTCGAATCGATTACCTTTTATTGATGTTGTTTTAATTTTTAAACATTTTCTAAAGAATCATATTGTAAAGTTTATTCATAACCAACAATATACAATGCTAATGTTTGGATTTAGGTTATTCGAAGAACGTTGCCTTAAAATGATGGACAGCATGTACGAAGAAGACACAAAACACGCCATTGATCTGATGGATGATGAGGCAGTAGTCTGGGGAATTAGATCGAGTCCATTAACATTTGCTTATGAGAATTTCATGTATGATATTGTGGCTCACACATGCTCCCAAAAGTATATGAATAAGCAATGGTACAACAATTTGGCACCAGACCTGAAACCTTTCTTTATGGTAACCATTTAGTTAAAAACATAGGATTCAAGAGACAATATTCTGATGTTGATATCATGAGTACCATTTATTTATATATTTACCAGGTAGTTGATTGCAAATCTAAAGATAATTGATTGTATTAAACTTACATATTCGCCTTTTTTGCACACTTTGGCAGAACAGAAACCTGTCAAAAATTACGTTCTGCATACCTGATAACACATGCTACAAAAACAATATAGTCATGCCTAATAATGTTTTAACTTGATTAATGTATGTATTGAATGTAACGTATCTGTTTATTGGTAACTTTAATAGTACATCCTTAATCACTGATCAATGAATCTTATTTTTGTCATGAAAAAAATGGAAGGCATTACAGTGAACAGTGATATTTTTTACCACTGCTGTAGACTTCAAAGAATTTTAGATTTCAATATGTGCAATTGCATTATGCAATAATTTTCTTATAAAAAATGTTAAGTTTTCCGTGGTACAGATTACTAAAATGTACAATTTGTCAAACACATTTTATATACATGTATTCTTGTAATATAATTTTATTTGTTTTATCATATTGACTTTATGAATTTTTACAATGAAAAATAATTAATATTTTCAGTCAATTATGGGTGAACCTAAACAGTTCTTTACTGCACCGTTGACAAAATATCTATTCAATTATGTAAGTAAAGTAAAACAGATCAAGTGTAAGAGACGTGCATTATTAAAATTATTCTTTCAAATTTTAAACATTGGTTAAAACTAATTTTATTTCCAGATGATGTTTTTCTCCATGCTGGTTATGTACAGTGCGTTTGTGCTAACAAGTGTCAGCACAAAGTATTACGTACTTAATATTGGACGAGTGTTTGAATATTACGTGTATTTTTGGGGAGCTGGAGATCTGATTGAAGAACTGATCAGCTGTTTTGTACGTATTTTCAAAAATGTCAGTGGTGTTGTTATTCCATAGCACAACGAAAACAAAAATGAAGAAAGCTATACATGGCAACTAGCCAAGCTCGTATTTTCGTTTGCCAATAACGCAATAACGCAAAGTTTGATACAAATTTTACATAAATTTGAAAGCAAGGCTAAATATTTCATTTCAAATTAAAAAGCTATAAGTTGTTTTTAATTAACTTGACATGTTTATGAATTTTCAATTTAGTGTAAGGTTTTAAATTAACTTGATAACTAGTAAATGATGTTAAAAATATAATAAATTTAAAAACAAACACCATATTTTCAACATTAACAAACTTTGTCACATTTAGAAAATTTATATCTTTATTACTGTAGATTCCTAATTAAACGCGAGGAAAAAATCTCCTCGTAAAATCGCAAGAGGCGCCCCTCGCGGATTTCGAAATCTCGCAGTTATTTGCTGAGACTTGAGAATTATAAGAGATTATAATAAAAGTTTCGCCTTCGCGATTATATATTCTTGCGTTTTGATACAAAACAGTGGAATGGCGAAATTAAGTACTCGCGTAAAATAAGGAACTCTAAAGGTAAAATAGATATCGTAGAATATAACACGGGTACATGTTTCTAAGATAATCAGTACCCTGGATAACTTTATATTTTCCTGTCGAATGGATAATCATATTTGCCCCCAATAAAACGTCGTCCGGGCATTTTAGCGAGGTGTCACTCAAACGAGATTTTTACATTTACTTCTTTAAGGTAATTCAAATAACTAAAATAGTTAGGGATTTTATAAGAAAAATAAAATTTCGTTAAATATTGCGTACTATGTTAGTTATATATATGAAAAATATGCCTGTTCACTGGTTAAGAGTTAATCAGGGTACAACATCTGTAGCATTTGTCAAATATACAATAAAAAAACCCCTAATTTATGTGATCAAGATTAAAACTGTCATTTATTTTTAAGTCGCCTGAGTCACTTAAGTGATCATTGTTATCGGTCTTTATTCCTCGTCGTTCGTCATGCGTCGTCCGTTAACAATTTAACATTTTTTACTTTCTTCTTGAAAACGTCATGACCAGATTTCATCATTTTTAGTTTGAAGAGTATCTATGACAAGAATAATCGCATTTTTGAAACTATGACCTTACCACCCCCGAGGTCTCATGGGGGAAGCAAACTATGCAAAACTGTAAGTTTTTCCAAAATATTTTTCCTAATCCGACACACGTGTAGACAAACTAAATGAATTGTTATTATGACCATAAAGCCCTCTACAGAAAGAAATTGTGAAATGTATGTCCTTGGATAAGGGGTTCACACCCTAAGGCAGAGCCAATATGACGATATAGTAAAAATGGTTTACCCTTAGAAAATCGTCTTAGCTAGGTAAAGATATTCAAAGATATCTTCTCTTCTTGGCCTCTCCCCCTCCTGCAATGATGTTTAGCAGAGGTAACAGTCAGAGGCATCTCGGATTAGGGTTTAGACACTCCAAAACGAAGCATAATATGCAAACATGCCAAGAATGGTCCATCCAAGGTATTTGACACTCAGGTAACCGGCAAGGCCTGTGTTTTTGACTTTTTGCAAGTTTTTTGAAAGGTCATTGCAAGTATGAGTTTTTATTAATTTTTTAATAAAAATAATTTGGTATGTAAGAGTAGGCTAAGTTATGTATTGTCGTTTAAAAATTATCTTGAATGTTGCTCTCTGTGCATAATTTCTAGGGCTGTCTGGAAGCTGAAGGTCGTTCCCACAGAAGCTATTATTCTCGTATGAAACGGTACTTGTACGACTTTTGGAACTTAGTTGATCTGTTGTCATACGCCTTGCTGTTATCGGCACTGTTTGTGCGACACTTTTACATTGAAGAAACGTTTACTATTGCAAGACGCATGTTCGCGCTATCACTGCTTGTGATGTATCTGAGATTCCTGGAAGTGTTTTTGATTCATAGAACACTTGGACCTACACTCATCATGATTAAAGAGATGGTAGGTACATTTTTGCTACATTCAATTCCAGGAAGATTCAAATGACAGTGTAAAAAAAATCAAACATATTAGATTAAATTTCAAAACAGCGGTTCTATTTTCGTAAGGAATGTTTAACGTTAATTTCCCCCTAGCTTAAAGACCTTCTTGGGTTTCTGTCCATTGCCGTATTTGTGGTGTTAGGAGTTGGAATCTATTACCATGCTAACCTATGGCCGGACCACCAAACAATATGGAGCGGTGATTGGACCAACTGGAGGATATGGACCATCATATACTATCCTTACTGGCAGCTTTACGGGGAATTGAATCTTGATCAACTTGATGGTTAATGACACATATCTTATTGAAATTTATGACATATATATATAATATAACCAGCTTCTTAGTCTTATGTTGCTATAAATCTTTTGAATAGAAATGTGTTGGCATTAGCGTTAGTTTTCCATTAAGAAACATTGACAATACTCATTCATTTCCTTCGTGAATAAAAATGTAATTTTCAATCGGTATTTAAAAATATAAGCCATTCTTTTTACAACACTATTTCCAGGTAGTGAGACAAAGTCCGAGAAACGTGAATGCACAAACGTGACCTCTGTATGGGAGTCTGACACGTCCATTAACCGTTGTCCACAAGAGGACTGGACAGTACAGGCGGTAGCAGCGATCTACCTGTTGTTCTCCAATCTCCTGTTGGTCAACCTTGTTATCGCTATGTTTAGGTGATAGTTATTATTTATTATTGTTATATTCAGTAGTATATTCTCACTATATAACTATATATAGACGAATAGTCAATAATTGTAATATTAGCTCGTCCGAAAAATATTTACCGGTCAATATAGTTTTTTAATATTGACCGGCTAGGAATAATATTTATAGAATATTCCCTCTATTTTAATTAATCGCTTCTGATTAGTTGATTTGTAAACGGTGACGTAAATAACTCTTGGCGACTCCAAAACAAGGTGACGTCATAATGGGCAATCAGTCAAGGCAAGTAAACAACGGACGCGCAATGCGACGGTTTGCTATCATAACGGATATAAGGATTTGCGAAATACAGTGAAGTAAAATCAGGTAGAACATCTGCAACTTAATTCCTACGGGCGGCGGAATATCACTAGTGACAGTTTGATGCCGATGTTTTAGCCAAACATTTTCTATAATGTTCAAATCGGGATATTAGGCAGGTCAGCTGATACAATTTATACGATTCATGGCTTTTATCTTGAGCGCGGCGAATTGGGGCATTATCGTCTTGGAATAGAAAGTTCTGGTTGGAATAATGGGTGGCGATTACGGGCCACAGGTTGTCCTCAAGGATTCCTATGTACTTATGACGATTAACTATGCCATTTGCAGTGATAATTGTGCCCACACCCTGGTATCTGATACACCGCCAAATCATAACTGAGGTTTTCCGTTGAGACCGGGGGGGGGGGGGCAGACACAGTCTGGTGGGGACCCGACCTCGTCCTTGCGCCACCATACGGTTGTTTTGTCCCATACCTGACTTTCATAAGAAAAATTCACTCTATCCCAATGACTGTTCATACGCCAATTCAGCTTTCCTTGACACCATGCTAACCGCTTTTTTCTGTTTACTTCCCTCACACGGACTTCTTCACAATGCGTCTATGGTAACCCTCCCGATAAATACATCACTGGACAGTTTGTTAAGACACATCTAGGGGCGTGTTTTCATTAAATTGTGTGGTAATTTCTTTCAATGGTGTCTATCTGTTGGTCAGAGCGAGCCTAGCAACAAACAGACCTTGTATCCCTCGCTGACAGTAAACGACGACGTCCAGTTGGAGGTAAATTTTCAAAATCGGCTCGAAGTTTATAACGAGAGATAACTCCTGTAACAGTTCTTGTGAGAATTTTCAACACATCAGCAATCTCCTGTTATTTATGTCCCTCATTTTTCATGTATACAATGACATTTTTTAAGTCAGAAGTCAAATGTTAACGATTTTCTGTCATGATGTTTGAATCAGACGACAACACAAATTCCGGTCTCAATTTTAAAAACGAAAGTTAATAGAAAAATGTACTAAAAATTAAAATCAGATTATCTAGGAAATAACAGCGCAAACCAAACTTGTTTATATAATGCTTCACCGTTGAGCGCCGCCATTTTTATTTTTGTCGTTAAATTATGGCACACGTCCGTACCAATTTTTAATGTTTCAATGAATAAATAAATCATATAATAATGTATTTATAAGAACTCTTAAGGTAGTACGAGACACCCGTGAAATCAATATTTTAAAATATGTTCTCAAATAGGCACTAAAAGTTGGGTGTTTGGTGTAACCGTTGACCGAGGCTAAAGATAGAAAAATAGCAAAACTTACCTACTTTAATGTTAGTGTTAGCGCTCGAACTACGTTAGTCATTTTTACTGGAATACGCATGCTCGACTTCACGGTAGGGCATTCTGGGAATACTACTGTAGATAAACTGTACCATGTCAATTTCGTTTTATCATCTACAACAGTAGTTTAGGTCATATATGCCAAGTTATTTTCTAAAATTTTAATAAATAAACAGTTTTCATATCTACTTTCAAGCTCGTAAAACAAACTCTGATATGTTTTCCGAGCTTGCCGGAAAGCCCCGATAGTATGCAAATCTTGCTACAAAACAGTACCATTGATTCTACTTGTCTTTTATTTTTCACCTCAAAATGTGAAACTGCAGTAATGATTTAAGCACATTTAATGAGCTTTGTCATTATCGATGTGAAGCCAATTCTAGACTCACCATTGTGAATTGAGAGCCCATCCCATCCCCAACATAATTCCAGTGCACCACTGTGTCTTCATCTTAATATTAAATTAATTCTGAAAATTACACCAATGGTTTAGAAATCTACTTGTGTTATATGATGGGTACAACGCTAGCTCACCAATCTTTTTAAAAGATAAGCTTGTATTAGAATAATGTAACTTTGGTAGTAACGCCTCATTTGATTGGCTGATACAGGCGGAAGGACACGTATTATATTGTATAACATACCTTGGTATGGGGACACACCCCCTTGACACCAAACCGGAACTACTTTTAAGCAACTTTATACCATAGTAAAAATAAACGCCTCATTTACCAAAACACCAAATTTAACCCGGAATGTAAGTTGCACCCAACTCTTTCTTTTCTGAGCGCTTTACTTTTAGGCTATCTAGGTTTATGATGATATTGTGGTGTGGTTTTAATATTCTAATGCCTCTTTTCGTAGAAACAGATGTCAGGGCATAAAGCATAAACTGTAAATATGAATCCTCTGTTAGGAGTTACAATCGGGATTGCTCGACGGCTCAGAGAAAACATATGAGCGACACTTCTAGTGGACTTACTGTAAACCCGCAAAATACAAATAATCCATTTTCAGCATGCTCGGTCATTTCACACACCGCTCCCAATCCCGAGTCGATCTCCCAACATGAATTTGCCTCGTGTGCTGCATCCACGGCCCCAATAGGCATGTCCCTGCAATCTTCACACTTCCTCTCTTCTGAGTTTATGTCTAATTCAACTTTTAACAACTGTACCTTTACATTCGAGAAGTAAACTGTGAAGCAGCAAACCAGCGTCCAAACATCAAATTCAAATATGGCAGCCACACCTTGCTTCGTTCTAATCTGGGTCACCTGTTACTGTATTACTGTGTAATTTCTGATTAAAGAGGGCTCAATGGTCGTTGCCATTTTTAGACTGTATTGATCTTCTTTAGAAGAAGAGCTCTATATGAAAATGTAGAAGAAAACCCTAATTCAAAAGGTGAAAAATATTTTTTTTCTTTACAAGATAATAGTTTATAGCTAAACAAATAATATCTTGAATTTTTTGGCAGCTCTGATGGTTAATTTGTTGACCATCCAGCCTCCTTAAGAAATGTTGGAACTTGTAAAAATATGCCTACATTTTCATTATTTACCACAACAAACTTTGTAGTTTAACACAGAAGTGTTGTTGCTATGGAAATTTTAGTTTCATAGAAAATTACACCGAGACTCTTACTTTTTTTAAAAAGTCCACAGCAACGGCAATTATTTTTGGCAAATATAAGATTTTTTTATGTTGCTTTCAAGTTCAGGACATAATTTATACTTTTCACCAGTGATATAATTAATTATATACTTTATATACGAATAATACATATTTAAAAATGCCTCAATTTATTAGAATTTACCTTTTTTGTTAACCTAATTTTTCCAGTTAAGGAAATCCACCATACACCAAAAGATTTGTACATGATCATAATCCAATGAGTCCAAAGAAAATTGAACAAATTATTGATTTAAAGGTCTTTTATTCAATAAACCACATTTTTATTGTTTTAAAATGAAAACAATAGAGTAAATAATAAAAAATCATTGAATAAATGACAATAATTTTGCAAAGGTGGGATTAAAAACCGCCACTTGGCTCAAGGATAGGGTTATGTAAATTGCTTTCTTTTGAAAGGGAGCCTAACATCGCTTCAGAACAGTGAAAATAATAATGAGATAATATTCACATATGACATGATATATTACGACAATAATTACATAATGAGATTCGATGCTGGACGTGTTAATTGAACTATGGTGAAAACATACTTGACACCTAACACTCGGTGACTCTGTTGTGCGCAAATGCAAATTACAGACTATCAAACAACCTGGGTATCTTGATCATGGGGTGTTAATTGATATACCCCCTGCATGCGTACATCTGCTTATTATAGATTTATAATGCCAGCTTTGATTTACAAAGAGATATGAAATTGACACATAAATCCTATGAATTATTACAAAATGTGTTCCCAAAAATGTTTTTATTTACAATAAAATTAGTTTTTCAGATTGTTACCATAGCAACGGTTCTCAATTTTTATATTTAATTTCTTTATCGCACAATCATAAGAGTGTGTACCACAAAAGTCAAAATTTGCATTTTTATACCCCCGCTCCGAAGGAGAAGGGGGTATACTGTTTTACCCTTGTGTGTCTGTCTGTCCGTAACAAACATTTCTGTCGCATTTTTCTCAGCAACTATTTATCGCAGATGCTTCAAATTTTAACACACTATTTGTCTGGGCATGCCATATCGTGGAATATATTTTTGTACCAATCGGACGTCAACTTCCTGTTAAATGACGACTTTGTTTATTTTTAGCTAAAATTTTCAAACAAATTTTCGTCAAAGATTTCTCAGCAACTTTTTATCGCAGATGCTTGAAATTTTAACACACTATTTGTCTGGGCATGCCATATCGTGGAATATATTTTTGTACCAATCGGACGTCAACTTCCTGTTAAATGACGACTTTGTTTATTTTAGCCAAAATTTTCAAACAAATTTTCGTCAAAGATTTCTCAGCAACTATTTATCGCAGATGCTTGAAATTGTAACACACTATTTGTTTAGGCATGCCATATTGTGGGATATATTTTTGTACTGATCGGATGCCAACTGTTAAATGTCGACTCTGCTTATTTTGCATATTCACATTAGAGCAGGGGTATCACTAGTGAGCGTTGGCTCACAGATATCTTGTTAATTCAATTTAAATGCAGAGATAAGATTTTGAAATTGCTCTTTAGTTACCATGGAAACACTTAAAAATTAAGTGTTTGAAAAATGACAATTTAGTTTAATAATATATTCTGCCCTAGAAACCTCAAGTTGTGCACATTACTCACACTATGTTCTCAAATTAAAAGCATTAAAATGCCCATTTTTTTTTTTTACATATTTATTTTCTGTTACGAAGGCAACGGGACAACATAGCAACAAATAAACGGTGTAAGGCTTTATTACTCAACAAAGTCTATCAAAATGTAAAGTATGAAGAAAATCCGTGATTATGCGTGGCCACCGAATTTTCATTCTTACATAGAATTGATCTTAAGAAAAAAAAAAATCATAAAGAAACCCATGGTGAAATATAAATACAATGTACACCGTTGCAATATAAAAGTCGTACAAAGATAAATACCGCGTTTATCTGTATCAGCTGTTTTTCTTGCTTGGAGAATCAAAAAGTAATTTAAAGTGACAATGCAGGTTAATTTTCCTCATCTTAATTATTTTTTTAAACACAGTTCAAAAAAAAGTAGTATGTACTCAAAGTTCGAATCTTTTTACTGCAATTAGAAATTGCGATTGCGTGATAAAGATAAACTGGGATTCAAAATTAGTATCAAATTGACTCAAACCTTTGAAATTTTATTTACATCACTTGATTTTGAATGACAGCAGTTGTCAATGGAATATTGGAGATAGTTTTATAGAAATAAACATCTTGTGGAAATGATTCATGCACAGGATCATACACATGAAAAATGAATCGTCTTTAACTCTTTATGTTAAGAAATGTTTACTCTGGTTACGACCTCAGAGGTTAGAGCGTTAGTTTTAATGAGGAAGAGGGGAAATGGAAATGCTCGGCGGATCTACATATTATAACAAAAGGCCAATAGGCCGTAACGGTCACCTGAGTACCATAGCCCATACACAAAATTGTCGAAGAGTCTCATAAATGCATTAAATTGAGTTTCATAATGGATTAGAAGATTATAATAATGTAATGACATCCACTTCCCTGCCTGAAATCTTTTGGAAAGGACTCTTAACCCTATAGTTTAGCAAAAGACTTGAAGCTCTTAACAGAGTGTATGACATACTATAGAAGAGGTGCCCAGATTCCATTCAATTTAATTATACAACGTATGTTAACTTACAATATAGGTTTTATGTTTATATGTTTTCATAGATAAACTAAAACCAGGTGGCTTGTATACTACTTATTACTTTACTATTAACAAGTCTATTTGTTTATCTTAAAAAAAAAATAGAAACTGTTTTTGTTTCAAATGATAAAAATATTTTCATAGCTATTTTGATCATACAACTTTATAATTACATTCTATTTAATGATTTATTACTAAACTAGACTTTGACCCGTGCGTGCACGGGTTGACATTGCATATGATATCGGAATAATCTAAGTTTATTCTAATAGAATAATCTGTGTCTCGGGACAGGCCTTCACCAGAGTTAAAATGCCTCCCATATACCCGTAATTAGCAAAAAACTGTAGAATCGCTCCGATACGATTTTGAGAAAATTATTGAAGCTTTATTGAAAATAACAGTCAAATTATTCATAACAAACTATTTTGCGACTGTAGATACATTTCATCTAAAAATTTAATTCATATTAATGAAGAATTCAACACTTTTTCCTCAACGTTTTTTACTCGCTTCAAATTTACACACCATGTTGACATTCGGAACTCTCGGGATTTTTCAAATCAAATACACTGAGTTAGAGTTATCTCCTGTATTTTCTTTGATGAACAGAATATATACATGTAGCAAACTTTCAATGAAAATCTACACGTATTTGTATTATCGTTTCTGAGTTTATCCATGCAAATGTGATATTGTGGAAACATAAACTAAAAAAGCCTCCCGTGATTTAGCGTGAATGTAATGCACATGCGCAAGATTGTAAAATCCAAAAAATCCCGATGATTTCCGGATTTTTAAAAGGAATTTTCGTTGATTATTAATTAGTGAAGCTTGATTGAAAAAAATAAAAACATATTGGTAATCTTCAAGTACCAATGATGTTTAAAATATATACACCGAAAGACAGTACTCTTCCGATTTCTCGGAATTAAAGCTCAAAAATTCGAGTCTATTATTTTAATATAGTAGTATAGATATGAACAAGCCAAGGAAGATAACTCAGTTATGAAGAAGCAAGGGAAGATAACTCCATTAACTGTTATAATCCTCTTCCCTGAACTCTTCAAAGGCTTTCACAATATCTTATCAATAACTTTGATGGACAGCTTCATTATTTGTCTATATTCAATGATTAATTACTAAATATGAAAAAGCTAAGGAAGATAACTCCATTAGAAAGAAGCAAGGGAAAATAACTCCATTAACTGTTTACACCCCCCCCCCCTCCACTTTCAACTCTTTCCAAATGCTAGGTCTTGAACCCTGGCTTACGGGTCATGAATTTCACAATTTAGGTAGAGGATTTCATAACCATGCATTCAGTCTTTTGCCCACATGTGTGGGAGTAAAGATTTTTAATATTTAATACATTTTTACTATATTGCTATATTGGCCCCACGCTAGGGCCTATACCCCTGTCTCAGGGGTCATAAATTTCACCATTTAGGTAGAAGACTTCATGGACATCATATCCATGCATTTAGTTTTTTACAAATATATATGGGAGTAGAGAAGAAGATTTTCTAAAATTTTATACATTTTTTCTACATAGCCATTTTGGCCCCACCCTTGAGCCTGAACCCCTGACCCAGGGACCATAAATTTCACAAATTTGGTAGAGGGCTTCATGGACATCAAATCCATGCATTTAGTTTTTAACAAATATCTAAGGGAGTAGAGAAGAAGATTTAATACATTTTTACTACATGGCCATATTGGCCCCATCCTAGAGCCTGAACCCCTGACCCAGAGACCATACATTTCAAAATTTTTGGTAAAGGGCTTCATGGACATCAAAACCATGTATTTAGTTTTTAACAAATATCTATGGGAGTAGAGAAGAAGATTTTCTAAGATTTAATACATTTTTACTATATGGCCATATTGGACCCTTCTAGAGCCTGAACCCCTGACCCAGGGGCCATGAATTTCACAATTTTGGTAGAGGGCTTCATGGACATCATAACCATGCAATTAGTTTTTACCTCACAAGGAACACACGGCGGGTGCGACCGGTCAGCAGAGGATGCTCACCCCTCCTAGGCACCTGATCCTATCTCTATCTTGGAGGTCCGTGTTGCTCTGCTTTGAATTTGTATTTCGTTTTATGGATTTTTGAGATGGTTGACGGTTTGTTATTGTCATTTTTTCATGTGTGGGAGTAGAGAAGAAGATTTTTGAAAATATAGATGTTTTTCGCATATTTGGCCACACCTGTGGCACCCTGGGGGTGGTAGAGCCACCAATTTCACAATTTACATTCCTCTTACCATAGAGATGCTTCACACCAAAAATGGAAACACTTGGCCTTATAGTTTTTAAGAAGAATTGTTAACGCACGACGACGGACGAAAACAGATAGCAATAGGTCACCTGAGTTTACTCAGGTGACCTAATAAAATGATATATTGCTGACACCGGGAAATTTATTTTTACCTCTTACAAGATATATGATATATAGTTCGCACATAGTGTTTGCATTCATCTCTTCTGATCATTTTCTAGCCTAGTTTGTCGAGTTGGTGGTGTCTTTTTATTCTCATGTTAAGAACCAGCCACGCTAAAATGTTTACAATTGATGCGCTTTCTGTATTGAACGAAAGACTGGGCTTGCAATATTTACTGTATAAGCCTTCTAAAATAATCAATTTTAGCAATAGATTGAAAGCCTTTAGTTTTTTTAAAGCGTAATTTGTGCAAAGTTCGCAAGAAAATCCATTTAAGTTAATTTTATGGTATTGCGCAAATTAAGCTGTACAGCAAAACTTGTTTCGAACGGTTTTCAAGGGTCCATAGCAAAAACTTCGTTAAACCCGTATTTCGTTATACGTTTATAGCAAATTTGTAAAAATCTTATAACGAATTCGTTATAAAATAATAAGATAACAGTAATTCAAACTATCATAAGTTCTAAATACAATATTACCGTCATTTTCAAATATTGTTTATATAACATTTTCACTTCAATTTAAAGGAAATTCTGTGTAATATTTGAATTTGAGTATTTTATTTATGCATCTTAAAGTTTCATATATCTCCCTTGAAATTTGTAATGAAAAATATGCGTTATATTAATAAGGAAATACGTTAAAAATTTACCAGCGGTTGTCTTAAACTAACTTCGTTATAGCCGTAAATTCGTTAAAGCCGTGTTCGTTATATAAAGCAAAGTTCTATAGGTTTATATAAGAATTTTGTCCAGACATGAATGAGAATTGTTATAGCCGTTAATTCGCTATATCCGTGTTCGTTATATTCTTGTTTTGCTATATTGTCTTTTAAATAAAGGGCATAATGATCATCTGTGTCTTTACATTAAAAAAAAAATGAACTTCCGATTTGTGTTAAGTTGTTGAATTATAAACATTATTTCAGTTACACATTTGAGAGAGTACAGAATGACGCTGAAAAGTTGTGGCGGTTTGAGAGATACACGGTGATCAACGATTACGAATGGAGGATACCGTCCCCAATCAACATCGTATTTCTTCCTTACCGTTTCTTCTGCTGCCCAATGAAAAAAAAAGGGTGTTTATATAAATGTCAAGGTAAGAACAAATGTTGTTTTCACAATCTACCTACACGGTTGACATTTCACGAAACTTAAAATCTATTCGTTTTAATTATATAAGAAAACTATGTTTTGTTTTCAAGATCTTTTGTCGAACAAACCAAAAAACGTTAAATCCGCCCTTTATTTATTTCCTGAGAAAAAATAATAGCAACATTAAATTGTGTAAAGCAATGTGTGACGATAAAAACGCTTGTTTATTGTTTAATATCTGAAAATATCTTTAAAATAAAATGCACGAGGGTTGTACGGTAATTATTGAGACATTTACTCTTATTCCCTTCCGAATAAAGATAAATCACAAGTTGCTGTCCTTTAAAAGAGGACTGCAATACGTGGACCATATGCATGTGTTTCTAACGGAAACGCGAAAGCCTTAAGATTATCAGAGATTCCGCCGACTATAGCCCCCTGCTTTATATAAAGACATCTAAGGGGAGACCTGTGATTGCAAAAGTGTTATGATGAATTAATATTATAGTAGCAAGCCTGGATATAGTGCCTTTAACCACTGAATGTGTACGTTGTATCACGTAGAGCCCTGACCTTTTACCTCAGAATTTAAACA
>WFKH01011926.1:81511741-81518448 GCA_016163765.1 Magallana hongkongensis | reverse complement strand
CGGAAGCATCCTCAGATAGTGTAGATTCAAGTTTGTTTAAATCATGGTCTCCAGGGGTAGGGTGGGGCCACAATGGGGGATAAATTTTTACAAAGGAATATATCGAGAAAATCTTTAAAAATCTGCTCCTTAAAAACTATTAGGCGAGGAAAGCTAAAATTTGAACGGAAGCATTCCAGATAGTGTAGATTCAAGTTTGTTTAAATCATGGTCCCCGGGGATAGGGTTAAGGCTATTGTTCCTCAGGTGAGCGATGTGGCCCCTGGGCCTCGTTTTATTCTACACCAAAGTGCAGATCTTTTCCTTTGATCATATGCATGAGATTCAACGAACCTTAAAATATTAAGACATTTGTAGTTAAACGTTAAGTTTCAATTATAATAAACGAAAATAAAATGAAATACATTGTTTCCTTTCTTTTGTGTTTAAGAATGCATTTCTCAGTTTTAAATTAAATCAATGTTTAACAAAAGATATTTTCAAGATAACAGAAGCATCAAATGTTTTTTTTTAAATATTTGTATTTCTATCTTTTGGTTAGATAAAAATTGAGAATAACTTGTAAGAACATTGAAAAATTAATCTGTATTTTTGTTTCGCTAGAAATTTGCGACGGAGAAGAAGTGAAAAAAAAGAATGAAAAAATATCAGCCGACATGGAATACCATAAAAATTTTCAAAAAGTAATAGCGCTAAGAAGTCACAACAAAATTTAAAAGACTATTAACCGATCTTTATAAGCAAATTATATGATTAGAACAGCAATTATGTAGTAGAGTAAAATCTCGATTTTTACTTATGTGACAATGTATTATACTGTGATGACTTACGAGTTGAATGTTTCCGCGACCTTAATGTATTTTGAAGACGAAACTCGGGGTGACGTTTGTGGAAAGAATGATTGCTATGATTTCCATTGTCATGTATTACTTGTAGTTAATTTTTAAGTTAAGTTAAGTACTTATTTGTTCAAGGTTTGAATTTTGACCATCACAAACAAACCAAATCATCAAATTTTCGTTTTTTCCCTATAATGACATTTTCCCGACTTTAACATTTACCTCGATTGTGACATGCCCAATTGTGACAAGGAGCACACGGCGGGTGCGACCGGTCAGCAGAGGATGCTCACTCCTCCTAGGCACCTGATCCTACCTCTATCTTGGAGGTATGTGTTCCTCTGCGTTGAATTTGTATTTCGTTTTATGGATTTTTGAGATGGTTAACGGTTTGTTATTGTCATTTTTTCATTGTACACTTTATTGTAGATATGACGACGATTTCAGGAATTAATTTTGCATACTTTTGTAGTAAACAGTGAAAAACGTAGCAAGAATTGAATAGTTTTCAATCTTATTTAAAATTAAAACCATTTCGTATTCCGTAAAAAAAAATGATAAATTAGATTGAAAAAAAAAATATATGATTAAATATATGATTAAATAAATAATGTATTATAGGAAAGTGGTAAGTATTTTTGGTACAATTTTACAAGTGAAATATTGACGCAAACCTTAGCTTGATGGATTATGAAATGGTGACACATTGTAGGAATGTTGATTATAAGTATTTGATTGTTATAGTTGCCTATGTATCTTTTTTTATTTATTTATTTTGGCTTTGTATGTGTTTATCGATTTCTTGCCTTTGGGAAATACAGTATTTGAATGTATGTATTGCTTGTATATTTTTTGTACCGTCATATTATTTATCTTCATTTGTGTAACTGATATTCGAAATAAGTATTCAACAAACCTAAAAAAAAGTAAACTTTGCAAGCTCAGTATTGTGAGTGCTAAGCTTAAACCACGGCCAAGCGCTAATTTAAAAGGGCGGAGATGCGGGATAAGAAAGGGGTCGGTCAACGTCATTAAACTCGAAGAAAAACTTTTAAAACAAATAGACTTTCCTTAGACATATAAGAATTCACTTATCTTAAACACAATTTACGTATATAAATTTGTTGTAGATATATTGTTATATACAGAAATAAAATAAGTTACTTTCTGCTCACTCCCCACCTGATCCGATTATCATTTTATTTTACACTTTGAAAGGCAAGTATTCAATTCCGGGAGAAAGATAAGAACCCCTTGAATATAAAAATGGATCCGTACTTTATTTGGTAAAAATCGGCAGTGATGTTTTATCAAACTGAAATTGCAAAACATTAGATTGTAAAATGTAGTCACATACAATGTTTATACAGCTACACTTACGAAAACACATTCTAGGAACATATGTCAACGATGATGTAATATTATATCTGATATGATAATTCGTTCTTGTGGAACATTAAGTTTACATCATTTACACGGATGAAATATGAAATAATAAATAATCGTTTTGTATAAAGTATTGCGATATTCAACTTACAGTTGCAGTATTATAGAAATTTGATTATATGTGTGATATCATTCCTTGCAACTTAATTGCTTGAACATTTTTAAGATTCATCTCTGTTTCAACATCACTTGCTAACCTATGAGCATATAGCTAATAGTTATTAAAAATGAGTGGTAAAATTGTATAGTTATTAAAGAATATAGTAGTTATTTTGTGTGACTCTGTAGTTTGTGAATTTTAAACACGTAATAAATCGATCTGACGTTGGTTCATATTTCTTTTGATCTTCTATTACAGTAACGTTATCTGCATATTAAATCAGTTAAGCAACGGTCATAGGCAATCCACATATGTCTATGGTTTTGTCAAATGCTTAAACATACTTAAACTGACGACTCATTGTTGTGCCGGTAAGGCATTTTGACAATTGTTGGTACAAACTAAAATTAGCGTTGATCCCACCTAAGACACAATATCCAAGTAATAACTTGCTGTAGCTATGGAAAAAGCATTCTTATCCACTTTTTAATTCCATGATCGCCACTTTGAAAATGTGTTGTAAACCTACTTTATCCTCAATTACTAATACAACACACATCACAAGTATAATAGTATTTTTGAGCTGTTACTGTTAAAGTAGTTCAAACTATAACAACAATGTTTGATAAAATATGGTGAACAGTATTATAATAAAGTACAAATGTTTACTAGATATAACTCACTTTATTGATGTCATACCCGAGTAATCCATTACCTAAATAAAGACCCAATAATGATACCTGGCTGACCAAATTGTATACCTTATTGAGCTGTAAGGTATTCTGAAACTCACCGTAGACATAAAAATAATAATGTGGAAACAATTAGTCTACAAGTTCTATAGGTTTTTCTTTGGTGCGGCTACATAGTTGATCTAAAAGGTGCATGGAAATTATGAAACCTCTTTCTTCTTATATATAGATGACCCCTAAAGTTTCTTTCCCAAATATATCAAGAACGGTATCAAATTTCAAACACTGGTTGAATAACATATAATTTATTTTGTGCAAATTATATGTGCATGAAATGACAATTTTCCTGTAACTTAACAAAAATTACACTTTGTGAAATCTGAAAATTTCTGAATTTATCATTAAAATTAATAATTTTAGACGGCCCATGCAGTAAGTTTTTCTAGCCGAGTCTTTCGTTCAACAGCGCATCGATTGTGAACATTTCAGCGTGGTTTACAACAAGAGGGTGAAACGACCACGAATTTTGACAGATTTGGCTACAAAGAGTTTAAAAGAGATGGATAAAAAACACAAGTGCGATTATATCTTGTAGATCCGCCGAATATTTCCATTTCCCTTCATTATTTGGTGCCTGATTTAAAATAACGTTTCGAGGTATAATAAGTGGAGAAATTTCTTTAAGTTGCAAGTTCCGATTTGTCGGCCATTACAGTATCAAATAATTTTCCATGCAAACCAAATGAATAATCTTACAAATTAAAGTTATAGACGTATTTACACGGAATTGCTCTCCTTTCAACGTTAGAAATATTCAAAGTAAATAAAAATAAATTTTGGGCATACAAAAAAAACCCCATAAAATACATCATGGGAATGTTTAGAAAAGATAACCGTTTGGTTTCATCCTCCGAATGATTGGGTTTGTTTTGCATCGATTATAAACAACGTAAACTTCAAAACTATTAATGAATTAATGTACACTGCTTTATTTTTGTTCTTTTAAATAGTCATTTGTTATAATAGATCATATAAAAAGGAGAGATGTCAAAGTCGTAATACAATCATACTAGTTTAAACACGAGGCGAAATAAGGCGAAACCCTTTTATTTCGTTTATTTTGTAAATAAATTTGTACATTGTACAGCAAAACTTATCTAATCCGGCGGACGGTGGTTCTAAAAAAATTGGCCGGATTAGGCAACATCCTGTTTAGAGGACATTGTTGCAAATTAATTATAGTATTTAATGGAGTAGGTCTTGATCGTGTGTTCTTGCACAATTTTCAATTCTTCTAAAATATATTAGATTTCATCGATCTTATTTACAGTACCAATTTTCATTTTAATTTTTTTTTTTTTGGAAAACAATAAATCCATAACGGAATACATACGATGGAAATACTTTCTCAAACAAATCATCGTTATTGTTAATTTTTCAAACATCCGATTAACCTGAAAAGTGCACGCTTAACCGGAAATTGTTAAACAAACATTAACAAGTCAACAGGCTGAAATACCTAATGGCGAGAACTCTTTTGATGCAGCGAACATTCAAAATCACGTGAGGTAAACAAAATTTTAAATTTTGAGTCGATCTCAACTGCTATGTATCCAAGGAATCTATTGATTTTATCATGTGCTATGTAATTAGGAAATAGTCCAAAATTTTGATCACCCATATATCATTTGATATTTGACCTTTCATTGGTATCAAGAAAAGGGGCTTGCCTCTCAAATTAGGGGACCAGAGGGCTCTAAAGTCTTGATCTATAGCTCTTTACTGAGAAATAGTTTGTGAAAGGTCTAAAAGCAGATATGTTATCTTACAGTTATGTATCCAAGCAATGTAATGATTTTATCATGTGTTACCTAATTAGGTGTTTTTAGAGGTTAAACGTCCTAACAATTAATCACCCATATATCAGAATGGAAAAATCTTTGGAAATGCGGTATAGAAGAAAATATGCACCCTTCAAAATTTCGTTAAACGGCCCCTATAGGGGATAATGGATTAGCCCCTAAAATAGTTTTCCCTAATATTTCATGAACAGTAAGAAATTTCCAAAGACTTGTTGAACAAAAAATGTTTAAAATTAAAAGACATCAAGAAAAAGGGACTGACTCCTCAAATTAGGGATCAAGATGGGCCTAAAGTCTTTTATCTATATAGTCATTTACTGAGAGATGTTTTGTAATAGATTATAAAAGCAAAATTAGGTATAAAACGTTTATATATACTAACAATATAATGATTTTCTCATGCGTTACCTAACTAGGGTTTTTAGGGGCCAGAGGTAAAAAAGTTTAATCTTTTCTATCTCAATTGGAAGAAATGCAAGTATTTAAAAAAAAGCAACGTAAGAGATATTATAAGAAGCATTACAGGAAAGCATTAGTACTCGACTCCTATTTCCAGATCATGTTTTGTAATCGAAAATTAAAGTCGATGACGTCATATCACCTTCTAAAAATCGGACGGAAGACCTCCTCTTTGCTCGCAACGAGATCGTGTCTAGTTTATTTTTATTTCTCAATGTATTGAATTACAGCAAGGTCATGTGCAAAACTTGTAAACTTCTGTAAAAGCTGAAAATCTATCGGACGAAAACTCAGATGCAAGGGCAAATTTTCGAGCCGTCTCTAACAACGGAAAAATCCCAATTTTATAGCATAACGAACCCATAATATAAATATACGGTAATGAATTTTCTGTGAGATTTGAGCCACACCTAAGAAAATTCTAAAATATATCCTGGACTATAATTATATAATTTACTCCATACTCTCTCTCTCTCTCTCTCTCTCTCTCTCTCTCTCTCTCTCTCTCTCGGTAAATATTTCAAATTAATGCAATGTAATTTTCCTTATCTAATCGGTCAGAATGACTGTAAAAACTACCAAATCAAGAAGCTAACATCTTTACAAGCTGGATTTAAATGTTTGGAAACACCTTAATTGAATTTTACAAATCGATTCGCACTTGACAAGATCTTAGTTAGCGAATCGTAAGGGTAGGCTAATTAACGAAGAATTTTAAGATGGGATACTTACTAGATAAGGTATCAGTCAGCTATTTATTTTACATCTCTGATTTCCAATTTTTTGTTCAATGAAAAACTTTTAATTTCATTAATAGAAAATGGTAACAAGTATTTAACAAGAGGCCCACGGGCCACATCGCTCACTTGAGGAACAATAGGTATGATAAAATCAGCTTAATGGAGTCATAATAAAAACTATCTGGACAATGTAGTATAACACGTGTAGATCCTATATAAATAAAACTCAATTTTTTCCACTGGATATTCTTATGTTTATTATCATTAGATAATCCTTTTCTAAGAGGATGATTTTATAGTAATATCAAATGTTGAGCATTGCAGCTCTCAAAAAGATCCTAAACAATTGTTTATAAATGGGATATAAACCTACATCAAACTCTGAACCCCTTGTGAGACCCAATTGTCCAGGAATCATCCAGAAGCCAACATCTAATCAATATTAAATAATCACCTGGCTGATTAGTTTCCGAGAAGAAGATTTTTAAAGATTTACTCTTAATATTCCTATTTATAAATTCCACCTCTATTGTGGCCACACTCTACCCCCAGGAATCATGATTTTTACA
>WFKH01011926.1:81496741-81509241 GCA_016163765.1 Magallana hongkongensis | reverse complement strand
AATCGCTACGCATTTCACATTAATAAGCATTAATTGTGGGAACTCCCTGCAAATTTCTGTTCATACACATGTATGAATTCATGTTGAATTTAATAATTGTTCTTACTTGAATATTTCAAGCTGCCAGCACTTTTCAAAATTTTAGATGTTCATTTTACAAGTTAGAAACAGAAATAATTATATCTGTTAATGTTAAGCCCTTGCACTATGCATTTTTTTCGAATTATTCCTGGTTCATCTATGTTTAGCAGTATCACGTGACAGGGTATTCCCAAGAGACTAAAAGTTGCTTATGCGATAGCGAATTATCTAATTTGTATATATTGATAAAAAATCACTTTGTGTAACAATTTTTTGGAATATAATATCTAGATTATTCAAAGGCTAATATTTTATGTGATAAATACCGCTATTATTTTATAAGCGCCCTTAACATAGCTGATAGCTTTTGAACTGGGAAGACTATGATATTCTCTGCATATTATGTAAGGCGCTGAGCTCATGAATTTTAGGTGTATCTATATCTTTTTTTTCTTCCTTTCTCAAAGACTTTTGATGATGTCATCTTTTAGGATTTTATACATCTATATGACCGTCTTGTATAATTATGTATTAAATGCACTGAGCAAGAGTGGATTTGATATGTACTTATAAGCACTGACTAAATCTCGTTGCTCTTTACTGATGGTCTATGCGACATGAATCTCATATCTTACAGCTGTTTAACTCTTACTCAATACATGGTCAATTTTGTGCAAAATATCGATCGATCATGGCATTATATCATTATACAAAACTATCCTCCTCTATTTATCATGTTTATTTATTATATTATGAGAAAAAGGTTCTTCTCTTTCGACGTTACAATTATCAGAAAACGACGTCAAAGTTGGTGAACTTTTAATGTCAAAATCGCGCCAATGTAAACCCGGAAGCTTTATTATCGGCTACATTTGTTTACATTTTGCGTTGAAATGTTGCGTTGTTTGTGTCACTGATTGTTGATGTGCATATGGCAGTGTCCAGGTAAAAAAATATTTAATGGATTTTCATGTAAAAGTTGCACAATCCTGTTCTAAAATTTAGTTATGCATTCAATGTTAATTATATGAAATGATATTCTAGAAAAGAAATTCGAAATTACCAAATGCACTTATACAGTCTTGTAAAAATTCTTACTTATAATAGAAGTCTTGATTCGTACAATTGCAATGCATAAGTAACTTTTTTCTCGCAAATTTACATTGTCGTATAAATTTTTCCCTGCTTTCAAAACAGACAGATGTAAACAGATAGCCATGCTATGACCTTGAATTGCTAGTATTACATATTGGTAACTATGATACTTATGTATACCTAGATAATGCGCAATTAATTGTGGTAATGATAACTAACAGAATGAACTCTGTGACTATTGTAGCACTGCGTAGTATTCCTAAATGATGTTATGAAACCAGGTGCATTATACGGGCATAATAATATCCAAATTGAGAGTTTATAAATAAGTGTCATATTTGGTGATTCTGTGTCTGCATCGATAGCTCTGGTACTCTATACTGAGTCATGTATTGCATATTCTATATAACCTTTGCTACCTTTTAAACAATGAACTCATGTATACTTTATATTGGATATTTTAATATTGTACGCAAGTGATGCGTCATATTAGGGCGGGATACCCAAATATTGCATCCCAATACTCGTTGTCATAAATGAGGTTAATTAATTCTGACACAGTAAAATACAAACTGAAAATATATAAACAAGTTATCAACAAATTGTCATATTTGGCGATCCTGTGTCTGTAATGAAGGCCCTAATATTGCAAGTTAGTCTTGTAATGCTTGTTCATCTATTTAACCTTTGTAACCTTAAAGCCATGTATGAATGGATGTATTATGAGTAAGCGATGCATCATACCCAGGTGGGGGACTCAGAGACTCGGATTCTGAGACTCAAACCCCGCATCACAATATTCTTTCTGACAGTTTTGACAGTTTTGTTACTTTATTTAGAAATAAAATTTAACTCTGGAATTTTGACACTAAATGTTCACTCATGATCATTATAGATGGGCTGGACTGGTCAGAACTGTCAATTATAAGTAAAATGTTATATATACTCATGTAAAATGATGTTAGAGATATTCTTTGATTTGAGCTGCTCTAAATGGTTGTAATATCTACTATACGATCACGCTCATTAATAAACGTTTATTAATTAACAATTGGACTTCGTAATTACTGAGTTTGAGGCGCATCTCCAGAAGATAACAAAGGTGGAAGGCTTACACAGATTGTCTAAACATATAGAACTCTAAAAACACACTATAGGCTATATCGGAAAATTAAAATATTCAAATATATATTCAAAAGATATAACTTTTTTTTCTAAGGAAAATTTATATTCGCAGTGTAATTTTTAGACGATGATCACTAATGAATACTAATAATCACAATGCGAAATTATCAACAAATTCAAGAATATATGGTTATTTATAGATTGTTTACATGTTGCCATAGCAGGTAATAGGTGGTCTTGTATAGCATGTATTTTCGTAGCGGGTTGTTTCGCCCTCAAATATCATTTTGAAGCGAAGTTATAATCAAAATCGTAAATATTCCTTCGGTTCCCTGTGGTAGCATTGTACTGACTGACTTCCGGTTTCATGTACGCATCCCATTCGATTCTCAGCTGGTCACGTGGTACCCGAAGGATAGCTGAGAAAATCGACAGGATCGAAGAGTCTGTGTTTGACGGCCGAAGCATCAACACGTTGAAGCCAGGAAAGATACAAAGGTTGGTAAGATTAACCTGTCTATGGTCTTACGTGCCTGTAATAGGCTTTCGAGACTATAGGTGTATATTTTATTAAATAAATATACAGATTGGCTTGTTAACTGTGGTTAGTACACTACAGTCCCGGAACGGCGCGTGCGCTCCTGTCTCCGAGCAGCGCATACGCAATCGCCATTTAAAGTGCATGCGCCACAGAGAACCGAGGGATAATACTTGTACATATTTTAAATTCAAGTCTGTGATTGAGGAAATTGTTTATTTAATTCACTCTTTGATTTGCTCAGGCAGAGCAGCCGAATCCCATATCGAACTCAGAAACGTTACAATCTTTTTTACAGTTTGAGTAAAAGTGAACGAGTTAATCGAAAACATTTTTAAAAATATAACTCTGTTTATTTACTGTCTGACAATCAAGAAGTTTTTGCACGTTATCAATTGGTCAATCGGTGAAAAAAATAAATCACAGGGAAATTGATTCATTAATATGAATCGAAATGTCATTATTTTCTACAGCATTTTATAATTATAAAAAAGTTCAATATGATAAATATAAAATATGTATGGCTAGGATCCTGACAAAGTGATTCGGGAATTCTTCCCGCAGCAAGAACAAAACTCTAATCATGATAATAGAACAGACAATGAAGAAATAATTTTCCCCGATTTGATGGAATCTGATGAAGAGTTCATTAGCAGACTTGCGTCAAATTTTTCACAAGATCATGAAGATGAGTTACAAGGATGTGCCGGATTTAGTAAAGATTCTGATTTGAATCGCGTGAGAGATAAAATTCCAAGTGGTTGTTCTTGCCATTTTAATTGTTTTGGCAAAATTCAATATGAAGAGATTAAAGATCATATACTTAAAATGCGAGAACTTTCTAGATACGAAAAAGACATGTTCATTATGGGAAAGCTAAAATCTAAAAGCACCGGTATTGACACAAGTGACAACAAACGTCACCGATACATGTATAGTTTTGATGATAGGAAGGTCTGCAAAGTAACATTCCTTATCATACATGATCTTGGCGAAAATGCCATAAAACAGCTAAAAAATTTGTTGAAACACGTGAAAATGAATGGAACCGTTCCCAGGAACCATGGCAACAAGGGAAGAAAGCCGAAGCATGCCCTTTCATTTCTTGACATCAAAAGGGTGGTGAGTTTCATTATACGCTATAGTGAGGAATACGAGTTTCCCCTTCCAGCAGTGCCCCATGGAAATGCATCTGTCGAAACTCCAGTCCTTCTTTCAGCATCCTCAACTAAAATTGATATCCACACTAGAAATCAGTCTGTTTGTAAGGAGAGCAATGAAAGGTATCACATACAAAAAGTACATTTGAAAATTTAGTTTTGTGTGAGTGGCGTTTAGGATCCATTAAACATCACAACAAAATATGAGTTTAAATGTGTTAATATCAAAGGTCTGTGGAACTCTCAACGTTCAAGAGCATATGACTCCAGTAGTGTGTTCCTCACATCAAAATTGCCTCTCCACGATCGGATGTTTGTTAAAAATGCAAATGTCTAAAATGTAATGTGATGGGCGCTGTCTCGGATGAGGAAAAACTAACTGCACTGGATAATTATTAGTGTCATGTAGAAATTTCCTAAGGTATAAAATTTAAATGGGCACTGGTATTTATGTCCTAATCACTTTTTTCTGAAAATATCTGTGAATATATAGTAAAATATAAATGTATCAAAATGAATATACTAGCGGAAAAAAAGAAACTGTGCATTATAAAATTTAGTATGATTTTTCTATATCTATTGTTTGTATTTATAAAATTTAAACAATCGATAATGGTATCGTTTTTGACAATATCGGATGGTAACCGTCCGGGTGCACGGACTTTTTCATGTTTAGTGAGCACCTGTTGTTTATTGAAGAATTTGTACGCACGAGTTTTACGGGCCAATTAGTATAACTAGTTTAATCGATTAAAATTGTCTCTCTCTCTTCTCTCTCTCACTTTCTTTCAAGTCACGAAAGGTTATGTCGCAAATCCACCTACTACGATGTGATTAGACAAAGGTCAGTCAAAACATCACGTGGAAACGTTTCTGGATTAAACGCCTATTAACAGCGTCTATACGTAGTTCACTGTATCATACAAGATTTACTATACGGTGCACACACCATTTGGACCAATGACCCTATTTTCCTAACATCAAAATCATTCAAAAATCATGTTTGTGATTTTCTTTTTCAAAACTTTAATTCAACCACTATTTCTGGTGACATTAATTAGCCATTAGTTTAACATACCATTTATCTGTTCATATTCAGTTCACGTATATATATGCTAACTGTTCAGTTGATGTACGTGATTGTTAGAATCTCTGCGTCCATTAAATATTTAGGTAATAGTTTTGACCATGTAATCTTACCTCTCTCAATCGTCAACAATGTGGTAAACACATAATGCATTGACGTGTTCATTGTTCAAAGAGAAGAGCGGTCTATTTAAAATCAAGATTTAATTTAATTTTTCTGTATCAATGAAATCAGATTATTTATGCGTTGTTAATAGACGGGAATGAAATTGGACTCCAGCGTATCAAATAGGTGCACTTAACTTTTTAAATGTAGGAATGAACATGCACATAAGAAGATCATAATTCAAACAAGATAAAAAATATACATAAACCCAATCAAAATGTTGATAGGTCGCAATTAGCATTGCGAGAAGAAGAAGTCCAAACACAGTTCCATTAGCGTGTGCTTTTCGTTCAAAGAAAACTTTAATTGTTGCTCATTACAATAGGAAGCTTCCTTAAATCTTTTTTTTTTAAATGACAGCTGAGAGAAAATGATATTGCATTAAACTAAATAAAACCCTAAGGCAAATAAGCAAATTAAAAAATACACCATATTTTTTGTTTGAATTTGAACAAAGTTATTGTATGAATGAATCGGGTCAGTGTTGATTAATCACCTAAATATAGAAAACACATTTTTTTCTGGCACTATTGATATGTTTATTTCGTATGACTATTGTGAATTTTAAAAAAAAATTGGCCCAGCATCTGGCAACTATCGGCAGTTACAAGTGCATAATACATACGATAGTTTCCAGATGCTGGGCCATTTTAAAAAAAAATAACAATAGTCATACGAAATAAACATATCAACAGTGCCAGAAAAAAATGTGTTTTTAATGTTAAGGTGATTAATCAACACTGACCCGATTCATTCCTCAACTGCTTGCCAACTAAAACCGGCTCTTTCGTTCAAAGTATTTTCGAATATCGAAGATTGAAACTAACGAATGACAAGAGTATTCATCGGTATCACGGCAAAAGAAAATAATTTTTCGTGTACAAGGATCTCATTTTAAGAGGTTTGTATAGTTATTTTAACAATGCTTATTGAAATAGGGGAATTTCATTGCAATGTTACTAAAGAGAGGTAGTTTGAAAATATTCCCCAGACAATAAACGATAGTTTTGGTTATACTGAACTAAAAGGTTATTCAGTATGTTTGTGCAAAATCACATTTTACATTTGTAGATACATTTTAAAGCGAGGTAGGGAACGTGTCTTACCTTCCATTAAAATTAAAATTTTTCATTTGGTTGAAATTAAAATGCATGTATATAGAAAAGTAAATGTTTGTCCGGAGGGCTTTTTGTTGACATAAATGCTGCTTTTGATTGTCATATTCAGCTCTGAAACGAAGTCCAATCAACTTGTTATTTTATATACATTGATTTACTTTCAAACATTGTTTAATTTATTTCATGATATTGAATTGATCTTTGTTATATTGAAACAGTGTGACATTTGCAGATATTTAGAGGATCTGTAGATGTAGAGCAGTTGCCTGTTCTTCAAAGTTATTTTGGATTTTTTTTCTGCAAACATATTACCCTTGTCTTGATAACAACTTGAAACAAAAATTGATTTACGCTCCGGTTTTGTGTTAAGTTGTAAAGGTTTGGTTAACCAATATAATACTATAATATTGACCCCCCCCCCCCCCCTTTTAGACAGATATCACGGCTTTTGAACTTTACAGAATTAGAATGCAAACAACAACTGTATATAGGCAAACGCGCTGAAGAAAATAGTGTGAATGACTTGGTATACGGATATAAAAGCATTGCTACATAATTTTTGATATATTTAGAACAATGAGAATTTAAACCATGCAAAAAGAGATGCATACACAAAAGCTATGAAATAAAAACACAAAACTAAAGTTCTAGGACTATTAATTCAAACGTATATTAAAACTACATACAGCTTAACGTATAAGAAAAGTAGTATCATTGCAGATTGTTCATAACACCAACAAATGTTTATACAAAAGAATGATCTGGAATGTGCTTTTATAACATTAAACATAATATGAAAATGTCAATTCAATTAAATATACTTCATTAATATCACAATAATTATTTATTTTGTTGCATAACAAATAGTCACCGGTACTTAGTTTTGTTTGAAATATTACGCGCATTTTATTTAGTAGTGTAAAAGTACCATTTCTGATACCTTACTATGGGCTCCACAGTGGAGCTGTGGAGCCTCTGACGTCATCCATAACCATAGCAACACCAATGACGTCATCCATAACCATGGAAACCCTAACATTATACGTTCCATATGTTAACACCTAGTATTGTTCACCTGTTAACCCTTGCCCCCCCCCCCCCCCCCTGTTCTATTTTATAACCCTACCTCCTTGACCTTTGTTCTTTTATTCATCCCTATGAGTCTTTGTTAAAACAATTATTAATTAAATAAGCATAAATGCCGCGTCATTGATAAATAAACTATTATAAATAAAAGAGATAATTGTAAAACATAAAGGGGATTCTTGTACCCCCTAATGGGAGTTTTCCATGACGTAAACAGTAAAACCTTTTCGTCTAATCGATAAAAGACGTATACAACAAAGGGAACAAAAGATTCATTGAAAAAGCATTTGAATGGAGATTTACTCGACCGAAATACTACAGGTAAAACATGTTTAAATATCACAGGTAGAAACATGTCTCGATGAACTTGGACATTTAAATGCCAGGTGTGTTCACGCATAATAAATCATGATAATAAAGACACGAGCAGATATATAATAACAACACTTGTTTGGTTACATATACGTTTATTCTTTTTAAGTACATAATTACAAAATTTAGGTACAATACACATTAACAGTCATACATAAGCTTTCACGTCGTTTGCATTGAGCAAGGAATTAAATTTTGAAGGCCAGTGTAACCATTTTATAAGGTATTGCTTGTTTGGTCCTCGTCCTCTAGATTGTAATATTTTTTCCACTTTGAATTCGTCATCTTTCCGGACGTCCACTTTCTGTAGTTCTGCTTGGTAAAATGTTCCTTTGATCTCTTCGTTTAGATAGTCTTTGAGTCTGTATATAGGCAATCCGCCTCTTAGTTGTCTTTCCGATACAATGAAAATTTCTCCAGACCACTTCTCGTCGTATTCGCGTGAAAATATGTTTCTTAGATGACTGATTCTTACATGATCCCCTACTTTGAATTTATAGGGTTTCTGTACTCGTTTTGTTTTTGATATAACGGGTGTCCTTTTGGGCCAATACATCTTCCATCAAAGGTCTGTTTGCTTATCCTTGGTCACTTTAACGGGAGCCATGCCAATTGTTCTATGATAGGTTGCATTGTAATTTCTGGCAAAGTCCTGTAGCTTATCAACGTAACGATACGATTGTTTGTAGGCGATGTATCGATACATTTTAGTCTTGATCGTTTTTATCACTCGCTCGGCGTAATTGGCTTTGACTTCGGTATTTTGAGCGAACAAATGATCGATATTTTGCTCATTCAATAAAGCATTAAACGCTCGGGATCGGAACTCGTGACCTTTATCTGAGCTAATTCTGGTAGGATGACGGCCTTCTCGAAGAATATTTTTAAAAGCTGCAGTGACACTTTCGCCTTTTTTTGTTCTTCAGAGGTTGCATCCACAGGAATTTAGAAAATATGTCGATGACGATTAGTACAAATGCAATTCCGTCGTTTTCCTTGCTATATTTTGACATATCCATCAAATCCACATCCCATTGATCATCGATGCCAAGGGCCATAACTTTGTTTTTCTTGAGCGGTCTCCGAACACCTCTCTGAAGACTGTAGGCTTCTTGTCTTTGTAACCATTTTCTGATCTTGTATTTACTCAAGACGTATTTTCCCTCCTGCCTTACAAATCTATATAATTTCTCAGGTCCCGAGAAACTTCCGGAATTGATAGGATCGTAGTATATCTTTGCTAAATAATCCTCCCAGGACATGTTGACACTTCAACTCTCGTCGTTGGAATGAGGAAACATGTGAACATTCTCCCCTTTTATAAGATATATCAAATCACGTGACATATATAATAAAAACAATAATAACAATCTTCGTTTCCTTCTTTATTTTGAACACACATCCTTATTTGTATATACTATGAAAGAATGAAAAGGAAATAGTCTAAGAACTTTCTTCATTATTTGATTCCTGACTTTCTTTATCCTCTTCAGAATCGACATTCTCCTCTTCAGAATTGACATCCTCCTTTTCAGAGTCGGTATCCTCATTCCACCCTTCCTCCAAAAGATGGCGGTTTTTGTTCAAGGCCATTTTGACAGATGCCTGTTCATTATGACCATCGGAAAGGAAATGTTTAACATCTCTCATAATTTCCGAGTGAATGGGTCCATTTTGTAACTGCAGGATGAACAAGATAATTAATCCATAGTTCTCTGAGAATCTTTTGATGTCTTTGGAAATCATTTTTTCCTCTGTTTTTACTCTGGCGTCTTTTCTGGATAGACCTTCTTTGATATATTTATCGTATTTTTGGTCCCATTGCTTTTCGTTATGTTCTTTGGCTCGTTTCATAAGATAGTTAAAGACTTCATGTTCCTGGTTTTCCTGTTCCTCTTCTTTCTCTTCAGGATTTATCAAAAATCGCTTTGAAGGGGGTTGATCTTCATCATCCTCATCGCCCCGTTTTCTTTTTAAGGAAAAATTTTCTGGGCACCAACGCTTCACATGTCTCTGCAAGTCGTGGATATTTTCAAAAAGAAGACCACAATCATCGCAGGAAGACATCTCTTCAGAGGGAAGGACTGTTTCTGTATTTTCTGATGACGTCAATTGTTGATCCGTGGAAGGAACTTTAAGATACGTCTGATTGTTTGATGCGTCGTTGAAAGGAATGCTAGTTTCTGTCTGTTCTGAAAACTGGTACTTAACAGAAGGCTGGAGATGCGTCTGCTTGTTAGGCGGGTCCTTAGAATAGTGAGGAACATGTTCCGTCTTGTTTGGTTTTATAGACGATAAAATGTCTCTGCGCATGCGCAAATGTTCAGATGTGGTTGGTTTCAGGTCGATAAGTAGATATCCGTAAGGTTTAGAGGTGGTTTCCTTAAAATGTTTTAAAAGATGTTGAGGGTTCTCGGGATACATCTGTCGAGCCAAAGTCATGACTTGCTGTCTGTCCACGGGATTATTAAACAGGACGAGATAGTGACAATTTCGTCTCTGAGTCGGATCCTTGTTATGGTACAGATTTTGATTGATTGCCATGACTGACAAGTTTCTGTGATGACTACCCTCCGTAAATAGCTCGTTAATTCTGGAATCTTTAGCTGCTGTAGACATAAGATCATCTAGAATTATCAGATTCCTGGTTCCAGGATGAATAAAGGAATCTTGCTCTAAATCTAATGGTATACCCTGAATGAATTCAACAGAAGGATGCACAGTGGATTTTATGATGTCATACAGAGGTTGCCACAAGATTCTCTCAGGAGGAGGAGAAACCTTGGTTTTACAGTGTTGCAACAACATTTTAACAAAATATGTCTTTCCAGAACAGGTCGGTCCTGACACATTAGCTGTGAAGGGATGTTGGAATACAAAGTCTTGATGTTGTTGTTGTTGTTGTTGTTGCCTCTCCTGTTGTTGTTGTTGCATCTCCTGTTGTTGTAATTGTTGTTGTTGTTGCCAGTCTTGTTGTTGCCTCTCCTGTTGTTGTGGTTGTTGTTGTTGCCTCTCCTGTTGTTGTCTATCTTGTTGTTGTTGTTGCCCCTCCTGTTGTTGTATCTCCTGTTGTTGTTGTTGTTGTCGTAACACTTCAGATTCTCGCATGTCATGTTTATATTTCAAATGTCTTTTTAAACTATCAGGCCAAACATAAACACTGGAGCATAGATTACAGGTGTACATGTTGATCCTCTGAAGTCCTTCCGTACTATGACGGAAAAGGTTTTTGTTTATCATTTTTATAGACTATGTCACATGATCTCATTTGCATATATGTAAGTGAAACTGATTATAATGATTACACCTTCATGCTTGTTTTCTATTTAGTACTCTGGATTCTTAGTTTCCGGTGCCTTTGGACTCCGGAATCAAGGTCTCCGGGACCCTTGGTCTCCGGAATCAAGGTCTCCGAGACCCTTGGTCACCGGATTCAGGGATCCGGTATCTTAAGGATCCGCGGTGGCACCCCCCGGGAACTTTTGATGAACCATATTTAAATACAAAAACCACAGGTTTGTTTTCATGCATTTATTAACATTTTGTTAGACATACTCAGAATACATAACATACAAAGTTAAAATGACCAACATGATCTGTTTTATATTCATCGCTCAATGGTGACAATACATTTGACTAAATCTGATATAATTCATTAAACACGCATTTTAACGTAACTGTTTTAATGGCATTATACTATAAGCCATAGAATATTTTAAACATAATATATACAAATAAACATAAACAATTAGAATGAAAATACAACTCTGAAGTCCCTAAAGTAGGATGTCTTAAGTTGTTTTGAATCATCCATTGACTCTAACTGTTAAATATACAATTGTGATTTGCACATTTATCACTCACACATCTCTTGTCCTATAATGACCGTGCGCTAAGGTGTGAATCCCGTCATCAAAAATATGTCTTTTGTCGTCGAAGGGGCTCAGGCTTGTTTTGTTTAAAACAATGGTATATATTTGATGGTTAAATGACCTAAACGTCACTATCGAGTCCATTTGAAACTCTCTATAAAACAAACAACTTTTGTAGTTCTCGTGATGAATGCTTGATTGCACGACTACTTTACTCACTCCTTTCGCTCGTTTCTTTTCCTCCATGCAGATCAATTCGTTGTCGTTTTGAACTGTTTTCTTTTCAAGAATAAAACTGTACATTTTAGGTTTTAGGCCAATAAATTCTCGCATAACCTGACCTTGACATTCGTCTTTCATTTTCCCTAGAACCTTCTTATTCAAATTGCTGTGAAGGAAATGATTTTCGGGGTAATCGCTGAAATCAAAGTAATGGTGATCTTCCTTCATGTCTACATACACATCCTCAGTGGATATGTTGTACCATAGGGAGTCCGTGTCTGTAAAACAGAGAGCAGCTCGATCACCATACTTTTTCTTGATGTAGTTGTAATGAAAATCATACATCAAGACCTTGGAAAATTCCAAAATGGTACACCCAACATAAATGGGTCGATTAAGGACTAGTTTTGATTTGGTTAATTCCACCGAGGCAAGATCTTCGTTGAAGATCTTGAAAGATTTAAACCCAGGTTTGGCCGAAAGCTTTAAAAGTTTCTTCTTGTGGTGAACGAGTTGAATGTCTACTCGTTTCCGTAGATTCTCCATTGTCTTCCCAAAGACACTGTTATTCATTAGTTT
>WFKH01011926.1:81460257-81482828 GCA_016163765.1 Magallana hongkongensis | reverse complement strand
CCACAAAAAAAAAAATTAAGTCTGCGCATCAGTTATATATATGAGACGATATAATCTTACAGTTCTCATAATTAGCACCCGTATCATAATTATCATCATCGCAAGCTTGATATGGAAGTCGGTCAATTCAACTCTTCATTTGATCAAGACCAGTTGACAGGTAGACATGTATGAGGTTCATGTCTCTAAGTTACATGTATCAGAGCTTAAACACCTTCAAATCTAAACATGGACATTCAGTTACATGTACATGATTTATATTAAAATAAATAAACCTACAATAAGCATGGCTGTGAATTATACATACACATTTTTATCACTTCGAAAATTTGGGTAAATAAGAAGCATACATTATTTATGTTTTGTATTTTGGAAGAAAAAAAATGTTTTTATTTAGAACTTTATATAAGAATTTTTATTAAGATTTGACTTAGATTTTAAACCAAAACATATAAACAGTCATATCACATACCGTATTTTAATATTGTTGCCTGGTTTGTTTTCGTTTACTCATTGTGTAATTAAGTCACTGATATTTTAGATTCGTTAATTTTACCGCGTATACGTATATTTACTTCTGCGACTCCACCGTTCTGTGCCGAATCGCAAGAATATAAAATCGCGTGCACCAAACTTTGTTTTCATATCACAAGTTCAAAACTTTTAGAAAAATAAGTGAGATTTTAAAACCTGCAGTTTTAAGTTTTAACCCGGAATTTCACGAGAATATGAATTCATCGCATTTAATCAAGGATACACAGTACTGTAGCCTAACGAGAGGTATATAGTGATTCATGCAAGTGATAGTTTCACACGTACTAGAGTACAGGAAAAGCTACTTCTAAGCATTTTGTACCCCAGTCCTTTTATTGTTTATCAAAAACATCTTTAAATTTGGTTTATTTTTATTTCTATTTCATCTACATGTTTCACGGATACCTCTGGACAGAACGGTGCACCACCCCACCTCTTTTCACCTCAAATGAAATAAAGTCCTGTCGACAAGTACTTATGACATGTTCCTTTTCTAAAAATTAACCGTTCATGCAAATAATTTGTTACTGAATATATATACACGGTACATTGCATTGCGGATCTAGAATGAGATCAGATCCACCCCCAATGGAAAATTCACACTTATTTAATTAACCAATAAAATAACTAATACAAAATTATCTCTCAGAACCCCCCCCCCCCTAATGATTTTTTAGAACCGCGCGGAGGCATTGTACATGTATACAAAAAAAATCGTATCTTTTTGAGTCTGCGTATATCATGGCTTGTTAAAAGTTGACTATATTTACATGTATTTCATATTCCTATACTAAGCCCTTAATTTGAGATGTTTTCAAGAATTTATTAAATTTATGCCATTTGTTCGTTTTAATAAATCTTCGGGAGCAGCAATTGTAGCGCACACACTGCCGCCTGGCGTCATCATGCAGTATTAAATTCATGCAACTTGTATTCGTCTTTATTGAAAGTGCCTTATGGTTTGCGCGTTTGAATTCACGTTTGTAACAGAGATAGAAGAAAGATTTACACGAATAAGAAGAGAATATTGCAACATAGAAATCAGAAAACAATTAAGAATCAAAGAGAATCAAAGTGAAATAAGATAAGCATGAATATGAAAACAATAAAGTGACATGCTAGTGTAAATGTACTGAAGAATAAAGAAGTAAGCATAATAAGAATAAAAGCAAGATACATAGAATTTTGGCGGTAATTCCCTTCCATACATCACCTGCATATGGTGTTTTTTGTCTCTTAGCTAATTCGATACGCAAGGGCATGCTCTTCGTATGAACAGTTTCTAAAGCGAGGCAAGCTACTGACAAACAAGTTCATAAAACAGGACTATCAACAGTCTCGTTTGAAATCATCTTTTCGTAAGTTCTGTGGTCGATACAACGACCTTGCCAGTAAATACAATCTTCCACTGGGTCGCATGCTGACTGACGTTTTTCATACTAATTGTTAGAAAAGAATTAATCACCTAATTGTCTACGGACTTTTCCGGGTTTTTTTCCGATTACGACAAAGAGCACACGGCGGTGGTGACCGGTCAGCAGAGGATGCTCACTCCTCCTAGGCACCTAATCCTACCTCTACCTTTATAGAGGTCCGCGTTGGTCTGCGTTGAATTTGTATTTCGTTTTATGGATTTTTGAGATGGTTGACAGTTTTTAATTGTCAATTTTCATATATGATGTTCAGTTTTCAAATGTATGAGGTTTGAACCCTTTTTGAGGGCCCAGTATTTTTCCAGGAGACATTATTTGAAAAAATTAGAATCTACACTATATGAGGATGGTTGAATAGTTATATCACAAAATGTAGCATTCAAGTGTATTAGAACTTTTTTAAAAAGATTTCTCTTATCTATTTCTCTGTCAAACTTTGAACCCCTTCCTGGGCCCCAGTGTTGGTCCGGTGGTCATATTTTGAGCAATTAGGATTCTACCCTATCTGAGGATACTTGCATAGTAATCGCACAAACTGTAACATTAATATCGTAGTACTTCAGAAAAAAGAATATTAGTCATGTCCCCTTTTTATTTTTATGTTTAAATTTAAACCAACCATAACACAGATATGGAACGGAAATGATTGCACAGACAGACAGACAAACAGACGAACAAGGTGATTTCTTTATAACACCCCCCCCCCCACCATACCCCGGGGACCAAGATTTGAACAAACTTGAATCTACACTACATGAAGATGCTTCCACACAATTTGAGATTTTCTTGCCTAATGGTTTTTAAGAAGAAAATGTATAAAGAATTTCTATATATATTCTTACTCAAAAAGTGCCCCCCCCCCCCCCTTTGTGGCCCACTCTACCCCCGGGGACCAGGATTTGAACAAACTTTAATCTACACTCCCTGATGATGGTTCTACACAAATTTGAGCATTTCTAGATCTTGCCGAATAGTTTTTGAGAAGAAGAATTTAAAAGATTGGCTCTATATATTCCTATGTAAAACTTTATCCTCCCCCTCATTGTAGTCCACCTTACCCCCAGGGACGATGATTTGAACAATCTTGAATCTACAATATCTGAGGATGGTTCTACACAAATTTGAGCATTTCTTGACAAATAGTTTTTGAGAAAAGGATTTGTAAAGATTTTCTCTATATATATTCCTATGTAAAACTCCCCCCCCCCCCCCTCATTGTGGCCCCATACTAACCCCGGGGACCACGATTTGAACAAACTTGAATCTACCCTACCTGAGGAAGCTTCCACACAAATTTGAGCTTTTCTTGCCTAATAGTTTTCTGCATTTTTTTTATACAAGTTAAACAGCATGTAGTCTTCGAAAGTGGGTCAATATTGAAATTATTTTCATGGCTGCAAACAGAATAAAACAGTGTGCGTGTTTGCATAGAACACCGATCATATCACATCAGGTATTGTCATGAAATAAAGTGCACATGCACATACACATGGAATCTGAAGGGGAAAAAAATTGATTATTGTATGCTTAGAATTTTTTTTTAAACATTGTAAATTATAAAGTTGTGAGGAAAAAAAATTGTAAATTGTGAATTGTAAATTGTACCAGAACTAGATCACGTACTAGAGGGTGACCTGGACCTCTGTACAATCATACAGTAGGACAAAAAGAACGGTGACTGTGAAGCAATTCCTGTCGCATAGTGTCACACTGTACTTCGCTTTTTATTTCTTCTATTATCATAATTGTAAAATTTTATTATATTCCATTGAAAATTGCAGATAAATGATGTATTGTTCCTCACATAAGCAAAATAAAATCCGCACTGTGTGTACTAAATACTATGAATATATTTATACATCTAAAGAAACCGAAGAAATGTTACATAAAGAAGGGTATGTAAATCTAAAGATTGATTAATACCGAGGGATGTCGTCAATTGCATCATACCTTTATTGTTGAAAGGGTAAAGACATTTTTAAAACTTCATATAATATAAGGTCTTTGGAAATGTCTTAAATGTTATATTGAAAATTCGCTCCAACATGACACATCAAGTCGTCATTGATCACCCATAAGAGGTTATGCTAGTTGTTGGTTACTAATATCAGGAAGGAAATCATGTCAAATTGTGCAACTACATCGTCTTCTAGCAAAAACAATCAGGTATTAGATTTGTGACTTTTTAAATGTTAAGTATAATCTTTATGATTATTATTTATTTATTTATTTATTTATTTATTTATTTGATAAACTACTCAAATTTTATACAGAGCACGTGCTTGACCCTTTTTTAAGCGCTAAGCAGAGCTCAAAGCTTTATTGTCGTTAGACTTCTACTTCCTGTGCATCAAATAACCGCCCTATAAGCAAAAATACACATCATTTAAACTGGTTTAGGAACCAGTTTCAGGGGTTTACGCACATAATTGCACGGGCTATTGTGAATTTAAGGTACGGGCTATTGTGAATCTAATGTGCCGGGCTTACGTACATCATTGCAGGGGCAGTGATGAGGAAATATAGTACGTATACAGAATCTGAAATGTAGATAATCACATTGACTATTTGCAAGAAAATGTCAGAAACTGTTTTTAATTTTTTTTTTTTTTTAAATCGAATATATGACATTAAGATATTTTTTGCGAATTCGTAGTTCTGTATTATTACTACGAAGGAATACATTAAACAGCGCCAAAAGATATCGTGGGTTTGTTTTGTAATCGTAATCTTTTCTCATTTTGTGTCATTTATTATTAATTGCAAATTTTCACCCCACTGTCAGTAATTTTTATTACATATGTTTTTAAGAACTGTTTTATTCATTTTATTTATAAATTAAACATATGCCAAAATGTCAATAAGTCTTATTATGAACTAAGCTTGCACAAAGTAAATTTCCTTTAGAACCAAACTAGGTTAGCGCTTTTCAGTACTTTCAGTACTGTGATTGATAAAGGTATCAATTTAAATATATACGGTTTAGCTCTTTACATCAAAAATACTTGTCATTTCTAACAAAAGCAAACAAAGATAATGTTTATGTATTAACTGAAGTTTGTAGCATAACGCACAATAATGAGAAGAATAAATCTCAATAATGCACATATTTGTATTAAATGATATGTCACATATGTTTGTTAATAGAAAGCGAAACAAATTTTATAAAGAAGACATCTGTGTTATTTAAATAAGGATTTGTATGTTTTTGTCCCTTACATATTATAAGATGTTTGAACTCAGACATTCTTTAAAAAAATCAAGTTTTACATAAGTTTCACTACTCTTCTTGTTTTTTTTTTCCTGTTTTCTTTAAGTACATTCTGCATATTAACTTAATTGGGTACAAAAGATATAATTAATAGGTGGATAAAAATAGACGAATAGATTAAGAATGCCAGATACACGGTAGTTTATACATAAAGTTGAAAATGTAATGAATTGCGATCCTGTAGTTTAACCAATGTAACATGTATCAAATGTAATTAGTTTGTAAAACGGTTTTTGAATCGGGGCTCATGGTTATTGATTTCTGCTGGTAAGTAGGATGATAAAAACGATCTTACTCTGTATCAAATAATCGGAACTTTATAAATCGAAACATTATAAATTAAATCTATGTGTTATTTCTCTCCCCGTTTGAATGAAAATGAAGCAACTACTAATTTATGGTTATGACATTGATGAAGATGAACACTGGCTCAGAGCATGTCGTCAAGCTCGAGATGTCACTTCATAAATTAATATTGCGCTTTAGAAAACCGTTACTAGAAGAATAGTAAAATTAATTTGTGTCCAAATAAAAGAATTTCCAACATAAAGCATTAACACGAAACCGGTGGTCAATATATTTCAGAATTGACGAAGGAACCTGGCAAAAATAATTCTTAACTTTGCGCTATGAATTAAACAATGACTAACTGGTTTGGGGTAAAAATTTTAAAAAAAATCGAAACGATGTATCCACAAGAATCGGTATATTTGATTATAGCTGACCTCTTAAGGCAGACATTTGTCTGGGCAGGATAATTAATGCAATTGTTTTCCCTTGGACTGAATGCCACACTTTCATTAGTTGGCTTAAGAGGGCTCGATGGTCGTGTACGTGTTTAGACTGTATTGATCTCCTTTTAAATAGAGCTCCATATCAAAATATAAGAATATACCCAAATTTAAAAGGTTAAATATATGGATTTTTTCTTTATTTAATTATAGGTTATAGCTTAAAAATTAATATCTTAAAATCTAAGGAATATCTGATGGTTAATTTGTTGACCATCCAGCCTCCTTAAACATGGCATGTGACTGTCGGATATTATTCTATGTCCAGCTGTTCGGCAATAAGGCGGACGTTTTGCACATTTATCTCGACATTTCATAATAAATAGCTAGCACCCCGTTCTTTATAAGTTTTTTTTTTTTTTTTTTTTTTTTTTTTTTTTTTGGGGGGGGGGGGTAATTTTTGAAAATACTTTTAAAATTTGAGTAGTTGCCTTCCAAGTGGAAGCGCTGAAATTTCCTTAGATCTCTGCGGAGGAACGAAGGAAAACGTTTTAAAATTAAATAGCAACAAATTATTGACAGTAAACAAGGGTGAACTAAGACTTTAAAATACTTTTTAAAATGTTTGGCTTCATATTTTTCGAGACAGAGACCATGATAGTTGTATTTCTGTCGTGTTTTCTTAAATAGTGGGTCCAATCAAAATCGTTTGTCTAGGTGATCAGAATGTTATGATGAAAGTGACATGCACTATTTCAATTTTTAAAATGTGAAATCCCTACGCAATGACCCCTTTTTCAAAAGCAAAACCGACTATTGTTACGAATGAAATGTGTCACAAATGCTGTACATTTCAATCTTAATGTATGAAGCATTCTCTGACATATTTTATTCTACCTGGGTTATTGCGTAGGTATTTCACCTTTAAGAAGGTTCTTTTCAAATGCAAAGAATTAAATGCACTGCACAAGATTATTTCGAGCTCACTGAAAACTCTGTTCAGACTTGTTTATTTTAAGCCAATGATTACCAGACCGACAAAGTAATAACAATTATAAGTGGAATAACTCCCATAGTATGTAGACAATGTTTCTATGAAAGTGTAAAGCACAAGTTTGTTTATTTTCAAAACAACGAACAGGTATTTTATAGGTTTTTTTGGACAATGAATAATGAAGGAATGAAATATTTCACAAATACAGTGCATTTTAAATCCTAACATATGAAGCATGCTGTGACATATTTTATTCTTTATTATTAAATGCACTGCAAAAAAATTAGGTCGAGAAATTAAACAATACATGTCAACGGTTGAAATATTAACGAAAAATGAATTTAGAACCGTTTCTAAAACTTGTTGACAGATCTAAAGTCATTTTCAGCTGTTATCATTTTTTTTTAAAATATACATCAGGAAAAACTAAATACTGTTAATAATCTAAGTTTAACCGAATTTTTTTTTTTAAGTTAATGGACATTTTTTTGTTGCAGGCTTATTAATATTATCCCTGTCTGTTTGGTTATTTTCTGTTATTATATTTTTGGGGGACCAACTGAACTATTTTTTTACAATACCATTTTTTGACTTGCACGCCTATGAATAAAAAAAAATCTTTTTAAATTAGATTTAGTTAAACGGTATAAACTATTAAAATTAAGGTTCAAATAGGGTACACAATGAACGCAACATAACTTTAGGAAACTACACCTGATAATCTGTTAAATGTTTTCTTATGCTCATTTGAATAAAATGCTTAATGGTAACATTAGCATGGAGGTCAAAGAATAAAACATGTTGTTCTCGTATGCGTATGGGTGACTTTTGTAAAATATTCTATGGATACACAATTTATATTATTCAGATTACTATGTCTTGAGATAAGGATAAATTGCGAAATATTGAACATATGTTTTTTGATAATATAATAAAATCAACAACTGTTGTAGTCAGGCAACTAGAAATATAGTTTCTATAAATGCGGACAAATAAAGAAATAATTTTAAAACAAAAAACCGGTTGACCAATACAATTTGAATCGATGATCTTGTTGTCCCTTTTTATATAAAACTGATATAAGAAAGCTGAAAAAACATTTAATTTGTTATAAAATGTACTTTTTCGTCTAAAAAAAATGAAATTATTGCTTGCATAACTAATGACCTGAAAATGTATTTGAAAAATACCCCATTTTCTCTCTGAGTAGTTTCTAGTATACATTTTTTACAATTTTTTTTTTCATTTATTTGATTATCAAGAAAAATTGTGTGTCGATAAAAACATAAAACCAATTCATTTCAATAAAGGCATATATTGTCCTCGATCCATCGACTGTGATTTGTGCAAAACTCAATCGTTAACTATAAAATATGTTATGTTCTAATAAATCATATCGACAGTATTAAGATTATTCGTTTTGCATGAGAGTGATTCTTGTATATTTTTAAAACCACTTTCATTATCATTAAAAGGATGACATCGATGTTAAATTCGTATGGCGAGAAATAAGGAAAGGGGTCAAGAAGAAAAAAGTTATCATGGAGGATAAGGTCAGTTATGAAGACATTGAAGAAAATGATCTATTCCAATCTAACCCTACCATGGTGTTTTCCGTGATTGGAGACTCGGGCAATCTTGTCCCAAGGCCTTGGCCAAAAACAGTGTTCCAGACGGCTTTGATAGAAGCAGCTAAAAGTGGGGGAGGTATAGTTTTAACAAGAATTCAAACAATTGTACAATAGGCAGGATCGTTATTGTACACCTTCAATCGCAGAGATATCTAAATATGTGATAAAAAGACATAAACCGTTAGCCACTCGCTAGTAAAACATCTGTTAGTTGTAAATTTTTTCATGTTATATTTTTTTTTAATTAATGTTTTATTATTATTATTATTATTATTATTATTGTGTTTTATTCTTTTTCAATATGTCACATATATATAAGATATATGTTCACTCGGCCTTACCGTTTTGCATCTGATTGCGCGGTGTTCCTTGTTAAGTGAATATAATACACAAAAAACTCGTAAGGTGCACATGCTTGCTTGTAGAATCCTGGATCCTGTATCGTGGAAAGGAACAAGGGATATCGAAGGTCGTCATGGAGGCTTACAAAAACTATGAGGAAATGGAATTCAAAACAAAGTGTCAACAGAAGGAAATTTATGATGACGACAGGCACGTTAAACTCATTAGCATTGCAGAATTAAAGGTAACAATAAAAGTGGTAGTTTATATAAATTTAATGGCTTACTTTTTGTTTGATGAACATGACACTGATTATCGTTTACATTTATTTTTCTATTTCGTTTATAATTATCGAAACTATACTATAATGCATTATTCTTAAAGAACTAAACATATGAGATAATTTAGTCAAACTAAATCATATTTTTGTTAAGTATTTTTAGAAGTTATATTTTGTTTTCTTTTAGACAAATGAAACCACAAGCACGGAGGAAGCAAACTCCGCACCAACGGTAGAGAAAATAGATTTCATAACTGATTTTAAAACTACAAGGGGAAAAGGGGACATATTTTTACAGAAGTTCGAAAAATTCGTTTCTGAACAAGAGGTTGCATTCTTCAGCCAAAAAATGGACACCAGTAAGCTTAATTGAATAATTAGTTGTGGCTACAACACTTACTTTAGATAATGACATGATTTTAAAGGATGAAAAAATCAACCAGAAATTATTTAAGATTACATTTGATGCGTTGTGTAATGTGACTATTAGGATAAATACTTTTAATTTTACAAAATTACCTTTGCATTAAAACTTTAGTTATATTGCTAGAGCATTGTACATGTATGTTGATAGCTACGGCGTTAAAAAAAAATATTTCAGATGTCACAAACTTTTAAACTAAGTAAATATCAAATTTTAGTTGCTAAGTTTTGTAATTTTTTTCAGCCAACTCTATTTTTAAACTGATTGGCTGAAAAAATAATATAATACATGGTACAGAATATCATACGGAATGAAAGGGATAATGACGGACTAGATGGGTATTTGAAACCGTCTGAATCAGTAGTATGGTGCTCTCTGCTATCTTGCGCAGGTATTAGAACAGCTCTGACCGTCACAAAGGAGGTGATCACAGTAATTATTCAGTTTACAAATTTAGCACCTAGATTTCCGTTTTTTCGTATATTGTCCTACAAAGGTTTTAGAAGATTTTTGTAAGTGTGAACTATTAAACAGCAAAATGCATGACATTACGGTGATCATAAAAAGAGCTTACAGTTAGACAAAAGCAATGTTGTTAATATAGATTCAAGGTAAAGCTTATCTTTGAGATTTACGTTATCAAACAAAATATTAAATGAAAAAAAAAAACTTGATTTGAACTTAAGAAATCAATTGGGCTTTAAATGATTTGATTACGTGAACAATGACTTTGTTTATTTCGGTTTATACTCAAAAATTTCCATTTTAAAAGTTGTTAACTTTTTGTTTGACTTTTGTTGCAGGTTTATCCAAATTGAGAGTAAGGGACAATTACGAACGACAGGAACTCGTCGTCCTGAAATAAATTGAATTTCTTTATATATTGTTATAGTTATCTTCCTCTATTTACCTATTATATTTTTGTTTTATCTTTCTGGAATTTGAAGCCGGTTTTTTCAGCATGCAAGTTCTAGTATTCTACCTTCTGATATAAAGGGTAAACCCACCAGCCAGAGTTGGTAGAATTGAAATAAATCCGATTCTATCAGTGCGCATTGTTCTTCTTGTATCAAATAACTCATGGGCAAATTGTATCTTTTATCATTTTGAATTCCGTTATTTCTTGTTTATTCCACCAGATGCATTTATGATCAACCCTACTTCTCGATATGATTATTAAAAATTATATTTGTAGAAATGCCTGTCCCAATTGCTATCATCGTTTGTGAAGGAGATATTGATACAATCAAACACATATGGAAGGCACTTGAACTCAAACTTCCAGTAATAATCATGAAAGGATCTGGAATGGCAGCAGACTTGGTTTGTGAACGTCTAGAGAAGTAAATATTTTACATTTATTTTGAACTATTGATCAAATATTTTTAAAACATAGTTTAATGATTATGAAAGTATTTGTATATTTTAAGTTAAGGATATGATACATTTTACTCTATAAATACTATCAGCAGATTATTTCAACCAAGACGTTTCTTTCCAATATTGAAGTCAAAATCCACTGATATTCCAAAAACTGACTGACATTGTGACATCTACTGTACATTGTTTGTACCTCACTGTGTATTTCACTGATTTCCACTGTACCCCAATGTACCCCACTTTTCGTCACTGTACAGTCCTACTAACTTCAATTGAACCCAACTGAACGTCACAGGGCACTGATTAGCATTGTACCTCACTGTACGCCACTCTACAGGGCACTGACAAGCACTGTACCCCACTGTATGCCACTGTACCATTAATTTGAAACATAAAATATTTCTAAAAATATTCAGTATAATATTTTTATCGATATTCATTTTTATTATGTTGAATATAACATAAACATTATTTATACAGATAACTTAATAAAAGAATGTAACAGGTCCTTCAATTTATTTAATATGTTTTATTTATTAACTTCTTTTGTTATTGAATGTTATGATCACAAAATAATGATATGTTCTTTAAGTGATATCCCTAGCTAGAATATGAAAATTCTGAATTTTACATGTTGGATCTGAATTTTTAAAAGGTGCATGGATTTTATATAATTATGTTTATTCTGCCAGTCATTGCGTCATAATCATAGGAAAATAACCTCCCTAACAAGCAAGGTTACATAATCATTTGTTATTGTTGATGACAAGCCATTATTTAAATAACCGGGCTGTCAACTCCCTGTATCTCGTGGACTGTGTTTTAGCCACTGAAAAAACGATTCAACACATAATCCACGAAATATATTCATGCTTGTTCTTTTAGTACACATGTCCAAGTATGATTGCCCGCTTGACTACACATGCAGGTGCATTTTGAAGATAGCGTGCGAGTTTCTAGCTCATATGTTGATTTCTTTTGATTAAAATATTTAATAATACATCATACAGCATGATACATTTTCACTTTTAAAAAACAATGCCTACTGCAGTATACTTTAACACTAGAAAATCAATGAGAGAGAGAAAGCGAGAGAGAAAAAAAGAGAGATCATAAATTAAACAGAAATCGATTGGGTTATGAAATCGATTGTCTCTTAATCTGCTTCTTTTACATATCGACTATTTTTCTTTTTTCTTTGCCGACTAACTCCTGGGTTTTAAAGCAATACTGCTAAATAGACAAATAAAATAGCATGCATTGTATCTTACAAATGTAGTATTGTGAATGCCGTATTGATTTTTTTTATCAAAAGGGAAAATTCAGATTGTTTTTGTTTTAAAGGTGTATTTACCCGTTGTTCGCATCTGTTTATTTACATGCTCTAAAACAAATACACAGGTGATCAGTTTTCACACTTTGTCGCAGTCACCGGTCGTGTGTATAGTTCCGTGTGTATCGTTTCGAGGTTTTTCTTTATCTCAGACAGACGAAAGATTTATATATGTAGACTTACACAAAGAAGGCAGTACACTGTCAATTTAAGAATTACTTTATGGCGTTGACTTCCAATCAGTATTTTTAAAGACAATCATTAAATGATGCATTTCAAATTATTTGAATCTATGGACATTGACCCGTAACTAGAAATAAATACTTATTTTTGGATGCCAAAAATTAACATTTAGCCGCTGGCCACATTACTGCATGTTACCGGTAGTAGTTTATTCAAATACTAAAATATCCAAAATATCCATACGTTAGAGAGAGAGAGAGAGAGAGAGAGAGAGAGAGAGAGAGAGAGAGAGATTTTCTTAATAGTAGATTGTAATTATCTTGTTTATCCTGTTTATATCTATGATAATAAACTGATTTCAGTAAATGAAAAAAAGTAAGAAAAAACGAGAGATAATATTAAGTCAAAATTCGTTTATCATTTATCAGAGAAAATAAACATGTTTGCTTATTTATTGAGGTGTCGCTTACAATCTAAAAGATGCTCAAATTAAATTGTGATGCAGAAAGAATTTTTTTTTTTTGGGGGGGGGGGGATTATGCCTTCCCGACATTGGACCATAAACATTTAAGACAGGCAGAAGATACCCCACACAAGCGCGGGAAATTATCACTTTACACAGTTTAATGATACAATGCTAAATATGTAGAACCATTTTTTTGTTCATTTTTGTATATACTGTGTCGACATTTTTTCTTATTTAAAAAAAAACACCATATTCTTTAAAACTGAAATAAAAAAACCCAGCATTGCTGGATACTTAGAGGAGAGGGCAGCTATGAAAATATAAACTACATTAGATGATATATACATGAACATGTACGTGTTGCAGCTGACTGGGAAAAAGATAGCATAATTTTTAATACAACTTCAAACCAGTGAGTCGGTGTTTAATGCGTCGTGTTCCTAAATTTTGTTCTTAAGCTCAAATTTCACTTTGATTTTTGTCACAGTTCAAAATAAGAATTTTAGATAAAAGACTGTTTTGAAGGAAAAAAAATGACCTTCCCCATTCAACTTCCCCGTTTTATGCATACAAACATTACAAAATCTCTTCATTATTTACAAATTAATGTTTAAGGTTTACTACCTATCTGCCGTGTTAAAAAATGTACGAAATAAAAAACCGCTAGTGTATGCATATTTATTTGGACCTCTTAAACCAAAGTTGTCAAATAGAGTGTATCTGCCTAATGGTTAACTTGCCCTACCCTTTCCGCCATGACATTTATAAGTCTTACCGCGTTTCTTGACACCCGTTCCTTAAAATTCTTTCCATCAAAACTAAAATCCTACCAAATTAATCCATTTTATTTATTAAGTTTTTTAACTATAGATTGCCGATCAAAGGTATCATCCTGTTATGCATGGCGAACTTGTCCTGTCAACCCGCGTCCTTGGTTACCACGTTCTGGAAAGTTCTATGCCATTCTCTCACCAGAGGTCGTGCTTCGCAGTCTATCCATCAAAACTAAAATTGCGCATTAAAGGATCAAATTGACTCATTTTGTTTATTCAACATATGTCGAATCTTAATTTCTAGGTATAATATAAATTAATTCCCAGTAAATATATTCATTCTTTACATAATCATTTATTATTATTTCATTGCAAGCATATATTTTGATATAAACTAACACCGACTTGGATCCGCCAAATCGTGTCCACCATCTTGCTATTTCGGGCTTGTTTATCGAAAATGAAAGTAAGTTTTTAAATTATTTCTCAATAATTATTTATCAGGTAAAATTTAGTTATAGCTTACGGACATCATATCACACCAGATGAAATACCAAAGGTATAAACAGTTACTCTGGTGCAAGCGTTCCGTAGTTTATTGGCGAAAAGTCTTAATTTATAAGTATAGATAGTTACAATATGAGAGAGAGAGAGAGAGAGAGAGAGAGAGAGAGAGAGAGAGAATATGTTTTCTTATTAAAACAATGTAACTATATTATGACAACATTCTTAGCTGTGCAAAAGAAGATAGATGTATAAAATTAAATGTAAAAGAGTGAAAGATTATTTGAACATGTTCGTTGTCACCACAGTTCATTTTTAATTAAACACATTACTTATTTTGATTTTAGCGACTTGTGAGAGGGGGATAAATTTATAAATATATAATATCCTTGATGTAAATAAAAAAACCGCATCTAAAATGACAAATATAAATTATTTCGTTTATTCTTACACGTACATGTAAAGTGTTTAATAATATATACTTCATCTTAAGATTTTAAATACCCCTTTAAGGGAAGTACATAATATCTTAATCAAGATGTCAGACTGACAATTTACAAGGTTGAATATTGCGACATTCACAACTTTTGATCTACTGAAAGTGTGTATACTATACACAGATACTGCCTCGTATATCTTCCTGTGAAGTAAATCTTCCAAGACATTTTGAAATCCTTACCAGTTATCTTCTTTATTTTGAAAAAAAATCAGTATGTTTGGCAGTGTGGTGGGTTTTTTTTTCATTGTTGAGAAAAAAGGTCTTAGCTCCCGCCAGAAAACAATGATGTCCCTGCGTCCTCCCTCGGAAAAATTTCTGACTGCGCATGTAATTATGAACCTTAAAAAAAATAGAAGCCCATTCTCTCTCTTGTAAGAATTAAAACCAATCAAGATTTTGGTCTCAATTATGCATTTTAAAGGAAGTTAATATTCAATTCATTGTTTAAACATAATAACATATAAAAACATGGGTACAGTGGGTTACAGTGCCGTACAATGTTTGTCAGTACCCTGTAGAGTAGGGTACAGTGCTGGTCAGTACATGTACCCCGTACAGTGGTGAACAGTGGGGTACAGTACTGGTCAGTGGGTAGGTACTGTGCTGTCCAGTGGAGTACAGTGGAGTACAGTGGCTCTGTACAGTGGGATACAGTGGGGTACAGTAGCCCTGTACAGTAGATTTACAGTGAATTTTCAGTATTGTACAGTGATTATACAGTAGATACCAGACAATGTCAGTAAATTTTCGGGAATATCAGTGGATTTTAGAATTCAGTAGTGTTCTTTCAAATAATCTTTCTCATTTTATCATGTGTTTCATGTTTTGTAATGGCATGCTACCCAAAATAATTGTTTCATTGTAGTCCAGACATAGAGCTGAAAAAGAGAGGAAGCATTTTATTTGGAATTCGATTTGATAATGAAACATATGAAAATATGGAACAACATGTCAATGATATCTACAAAGCAAGAGACCAAGTACGTTTTACTCAAAGCAGCATCCAACAATAATAATCACTGTTGTAATGGTTTACCATTTACTGTAAACATATGGGTGCACATGTCTACTAATGAAGTCATAAATCAATGGAAAATAATGAGATCTAATATTTTAAACTTTAAAAAAAACCCGGATATTACCAACAATTTTAATGTGTCAATCATGAGAATCGGCGTCATATTCAATTTTGCTATATTATGAATTAATATTTTGCATCCTTTCAAGTGTCCTTAAAATAGAAAAAAAAATATCTCAAGGTTTCGCTTTTTTATTTATAAAATTTAAAAATGAATTGCAAAATTAACGCAAAATAAAACTATGCAAAATGTATTCTGAATACACGATATTGTTTGCATTTGAAGGCAAGTGAATAAGACTTTTATAAGCAAATAATATGAAAGTTCAAAGCAATCTTTATTTAACACATGAGTTTCACCAACATATAACTATTGAAATCAAACTTCTAATGTAAAGTTTAAAGTGATTACATAATAAAAGTTTACAAGTTTTATATATTCTTTAGATTGGAATTTTTGACCTTAACCATGATGACCCTTTAAAGTTGTCAAACATTGTTGGCGAGGCTGTTGTAAGCTGCTGGTCAATAGAAAATCTAAAAACAGATGGTGAGAAATAAAACGTTTCAAAAGTTTATTATATCATTTATTAAAAACATTTTTTATAGCGAAGCTAATCACTATGTTTTCAGGCACTAAAACCTCTGCATTGCCTCATTGTAACACAAACAACACTAATTGAATATAATTAAAGTTGTTTTCATGTTTGTTGTTTGATGCAGCGTTAGAACATAAAGTGTTGACAATTTGTAATATCAAGGTATTCCAAACTTGTATCGGTATAATTATAAAATTCTCTTAATGTCTCATTTTCAGAACATTTGTAAAGTTTATAAACGTTTCTTGCTAGGTAAAGAGAATGCCGATCCTAAAAAGTATAAACATGAAGGAAAGAATGTCCAATCAACCAAAAAATTTTCACTAGCATCGAACCTTTTCGGTAAAAATTCGACCAGTCCGGAAGTTATCATACCGCTGTTTAAGGAATTTAAGGAATCAAGACCATACATGTTGAATCCCAAGTACTCTGCTCCTACTTCCCTTCCCTTATATTTCTTTTTTGGATATCAGCTTTTACAAGAATCAGATCATATGAATAAATGTGGACCAGTAAGTAAAATGTTTCTTCTATTTGAATCAAAATAATAATAAAGGCAATATTCATTCAATGCATGCAATACATGCAATTCTTTTTATCAATTAGCATGATGACATTTAAGTGGTAGATGCCGTCAAATAATTGTATTAAGGATTCGAATGTGTAACCAGTTAGCATGATTTATAACACTTTCTTATTTTAGGTCCTTTTACTGGAAGCATTAAAAGCGAATCGATGTGATTATGTGAGGGTTTTGCTGGACCGGGGTGTTAATTTCGAAAGCAAATACTTAGCGGAGTTATACGAACAGGTTTGTTAAACTGATTTATCTGAATTTTTCAAATTACATGTATGTGGGTTTGTTTTCTGACATCATCTTAATGCACTCACTACGTGATGAAACTTTAAAACTTTTTCAGACAGTTTCTTGCCAAAATTGTAAATTTAAAAAAGACTGCCTTCATATGCAATGGATCTTAAAGGTTTGCACAAATATTGATTGCTTACAGGATTCAAATTGATCAATACTTTATTCGAATACTTGTATTTCCTCACTGTTGGCAATTGATTAAATAAATCATATTTTTTAAAGCAAATTAAAGAAAAAGAAGCAAGAAATCTTTGTCATACATACAAGTGTTTGCTGAAAAAAAAGAGGAAAAATGGCAATACATGGAAACGGAACATAAGAAGGATTTTGACAATTTACCATTTTCCGTTGCAATTGCAGCAAAAAAGCTGTGTCGAACTCTTCTGCATTACAAAGGTAAACTTGACATATTTTATTTTGCATGCTAAGCTAAATAGATAAAAAGCAATATGCACAGTATATTCATGTATTTACCTTTTTTTTAAGTACTAAGCATGTCACATACTTTTTATTCACGCCCGAACCGCAAAGTTGATTACACGCATAGAATAAAGATTACTTAATGTAGATTTGTGCTTCTTTATATGAACGATTTTGTCACTTTGTTCAAAAAGTATATAAACGAAGGAAACTTTTTTTCCTAGAATTAATACATTATTTTCATATTCATTCTATAAATGAAATACAGACGTAGTGCATTCGGAATAGTGTTTTGTGAATTTATACATTTGCGCATCAATGTTAATAAATTCCTAAAGCAAAAAGTCTACCTAGAACTAGCAGCGATATCCAACAATTTAATTAATGGAAATTTGAAATACAGTCGTTCAAGAAAGTCGACATCAATTTAATGTAGTAATTATCTTTTCTTGCAAGCTCATCAAATTTCTTTATAATATATGATATTATTGTGTTATTACTGAAGTTAACAAACATCACTTATATCTTTTTCCTGGTATTTTTTTCTCCTTTTGAATCTATAAAAAGTAACTTGTATAGCAAAATATAATGTTAACAAGAAAGACGTATCCACAAAGTCCTATGCATGGACTTCTTAAATTTCTCACCTCAATCAAAACGTCACATATCTTAGAAATAAAGAAAACGTACACCTTATTTCAGATAATTTAAGTTTAACACAATACTTTAGCATGATCTGTATAAAAAAGACGTATAAGGGGATAATATTAAATTTTAAAATACACAGAGCGGGTCATTCATTTAGAATGCGTAAATATAGTATCAACTATAAATACATGAAACTGCGCTCGTGTTTTTTAAATCATTGGCAAGGGGCCAAGACCAAAACAAACTACAACATTAATAATAGGTTTTAACCAAAACTACGTCTGCAAAATATATTTTAGTAGGGTCTTTCGAGAAGCCGCATTGAACACTACAAAACTAACATGATAGAATACAAATAGTTGTAATTGGAACTAAGACGTGAAATCGACATACATGCTTGAGCGTTTATTTTTATGGTCAATAAGATCCTGATAATTTCTGATCAGATTATTACATAATGGAAATCTCAATACATTGATCCTGTGTAAAAGTTAAACATGCTGACATATCAAACTTGTCAACGTAATCTGTTATTTTTTTTTTTTTTTGTTTAAATCAGTCTGCAAAACAAAACCAGCCGACGATGATGGGGAATTTAACAATACAGTTGAGAACAACAGAAACAAATATTCAAGCATCTCCGATCTTTTACTTTGGGCAATCTTTGCAAATAGAAAGGAATTAGCAGAAATTTGTTGGCTTAGAGGAACGGACCATCTCCGTAAGTCTTTATGAATGCGTGTAATGTTTTATTGATTAGTGTTTTGGTACTAGAATATCATTAATCATACACATTACCGCTTTCTTAGTATTAAAAGGAACTTGCGGAACCTTAATATGCATGAAAAATGACAGTAACAAACTGTCAACCGTCTAAAAACTCCATATAGCTAAACACAAATTCAAAACAGAGCAAACACGGACCTCTCAAGAGATAAGGGTGGGATAAGTTGCCTAGGAGGAGTAAGCATCGCCTGCCGACCGGTCACACCTGCCGTGTGCTCATTGTTATAGCCATGAAAAACGAAAGACACCGTAGTCAGTCCGGTGTATAAATAATTTGTCTAACAAGTGTGATAATCGTTAATCAGCATTTGTCTTAATGAAACATTGTGCTGAAAAGGTCATTGTATCGACCATAGAACTTGCGTAAAGATGATTTTAATCGAGGTTCTTGATATTCTAGTTCCATCAACTTGTTTGTTAGTACCTTGCCTCATGTAAGAATTTGTTCGTATGTAGAGCATGCTCTTGCATAACGAATAAGCATGTGACATATCAATTTAAAGATTTTTTTCATGTTGACAACTTTTTCAAACATATACAGTGTATGCTGATAAAGGTAAGATGAAAATTTGTAATTGAACTGTTTTTGCTATTTTTCAGTGACAGGACTTGTTTGTTCAGCAATACTGGGAAAACTTTCTAAAAAGGCTAGCAATGTAAAGGAACAAGTCTTGTCGAATGATCTAGCGAAACATTCAAAGTAAAACAAAATATTAATGTGTTATAGTATTTTAATCAAGTAATTTTAAACGTATACATTATTATCATACACAGTTTGATATGTTGGATTCTATTTATATTATCGACGGCTTTGATGTGGTTTTCGATAGCGTCACGATTAATTATGTCTGCTACGTCAAGCATTAACAATATCCGCCCCTTACCCTTAATTTTCTTATTGGTTGATTCAGCTTACCGCTGATTGGCTTCTGGTGCAGTCGAAATTATGCACTTACAGAACAACAGCTTATCAGAGAATGAATAAACCAACGGGCTACTTATGACTGTTGGAATTGGGGTATTTTTTGAAAGTGCATACTTGTTACAAACCTTTCATACGGTACATAAAGCTGTAGCTCTACAATGCAAAGTTACGTTAGACTATATATAGCTCCAGTGCATACGATAATCTCGAACAGTTTGCATTTTACGGCGCACGAAAATGCGCTAGCTTTGAATAGATTAACATTATATCCTACCACATTCTGTGCAAATATCCCATTTAAAAAAATCATCTGCGGTAAAGTGTATCATGATATTTTGGTATCGATTATTTATAGAGAATGTTGTAGGGTAACAGGTGAATAAACGAATCGGAAACTTGCCTATCAAATATGGCTCAGTTTATACGTATATGTACATATCCCCTTGCACTCTCCACTTCCCTCTCAAGTTCTTTCATATCATCGTTCAATTCGTTTATTAACTGTCGATTGGTGATCGTTAGTAGTAGAAAAAGAGAACTTCATCCCTATCACTTCGACTAGTACGTAAGTATGTAATACATATACATTTAACATTTATATACATAAAATGAACGCGGGGCACATGCAACTTCGTAGATATGTTTTGTTTAACGCCACTAGTACTGTCGCAAACCACGGCAAACATATACAATCTTCTCCAATATTGAAGAGCTAAATGCGTTGTTTTAACGCCCGCTAACAGTGTGTGTGTGTGTGTGTGTGTGTGTGTGTGTGTGTGTGTGTGTGTGTGTGTGTGTGTGTGTGTGTGTGTGTGTGTGTGTGTGAGAGAGAGAGAGAAAGAGTTATCTTTCTTTGTTTCTTTACATACGATATAGACCATAGTCATTGGTTACGTATGAACTCGTGTCAAATCATTAATAAAGGGTAGTTATTCAAATTCAATTTTTTCGCAAGTTAGGATGATGCGCTGGTTAAAATCGGCTGGGCCCAGACCTAGGTTACCAGGCCCGACCGTTTCAAAGACCCCCGAAAAAAAGAAACGTGCATAGATTTTAAACACAAGGGGTTAGTCGGTGTTAGGGAAAACATGAACCGTTCTGAGACGTCCTTAAGCTCTGACATTGCGAAAGCGTGTATAGATAGCATCGCATAAGAAAAAGAATAGACCAATCATAAAGTTAACACCGGGGGTGTACATGTATATTGCATGTGTTTGACATAGCTGACACAATTTAATCGTCACACTATCACAAAAAGAACACGAAAGCGGTTCTGATAATAAATGCTTGTAGATATTTTTTTTGTTATAACACCTTTTTTATCGGCTAAACAAATCAAATTATATCGTGTAAGATAACTTTTTAATACAACGTGCGTGCAAAACGTATTAATCCGCTTGACGTTACATTTATCTATTTATATTTTACCAATAAACGTCGTTTTTCAAAATAGTGGGCCTTTTTTCTGATTCTAGCTGCATGAGATTAAATTAATTCCTTAAATAATGGTACTGTTTATGACTTCTCAATTAAACGAAAAGAAATAAATAAAATTGTGCACCTTTTTATATGTTTATACATATGAAACAGATATAATATGTAAACGGTGTGACTGTACGACCGAGCGCAGATTTAACACAGTGAAGTTTGATTTTATTAAAGAACAAAAATTATTTTAAACGCACACAGAAGGATCCGCCTGTCTACCCAATTCATTAGCAAAAGTTAAACTATACGTCGCGTGCTCAGTCTACATTATGACGTCATGTTTCATACGTAAAACGTAAAAGTTTTGTCTTCTTAAATAGCCGAAGAACAGTTCTTCATTCCGAGAATTTTTTATTTATTCTTTTAATGCTTATAATTTTACCTAGTTGATTAAATTAATTTTTTCTGCTATTTTCAGCCTCTAAAAGATCGGTTTTTTGATGTTAATGATTTTATTTGCATCTAATAATTTGATAAGACATACGTGAAACTAGTCGTATTTCTTGATTAAAGCACTCTTAAAAGTTGTATAGTTTGCACAGTTAATTATTTTCATCTTAATTACTTTCAATTTAACATTGGAAAGTTTTTGATCTAGTTTCGGGGCAAAAAACATCGACAAGCTGCAGTCATTTAATGATCGAGTCAACTTTTTTAACAAAATGGCGGCCAATATGGCCGCGCCCATAACTGGAAGAAAAATTTTTGGTTCTTAGTACCGCTGATTCAACTCTCATTTTCCCCTTATTTTCTTATATATACGTGTTACAATTAAGCCTCGCTTCGCGAGGAGGGCTTCGCCCGCCTCTCGCTGCGCTCGGTATTAATAATAGAAAGAATATTCCTTCGTATATATACTTTGTAAACCAAGTGTCAAAAAGGTTCATAAAAGAAGTACAAGAAGTAGTTCTGAAGGTTATAAAATGTAAGCGCTTAAGCTATATTGAACGTTTTTCGTGTTTTCTTTTTTAATTTTTA
>WFKH01011926.1:81447115-81460157 GCA_016163765.1 Magallana hongkongensis | reverse complement strand
GAGAGAGAGAGAGAGAGAGAGAGAGAGAGAGAGAGCATTTTAGGATCCTTTTAATAAAATCTTTTTAACTTTGTAGAAGTAAAATAGGGTACACAACAGAAATAAAAATCATATAAAATCAACAGTTCTTATTCACAACATTTATTGTGCGAACATACCGTCGCACTAATTACAAATACGTGAAGCAATGCAAGTATGCACGCTATCATACAGAGCAATGTGTTATATTAAGCAAAATAATCTGATAAAAAAAAATGTTTCCTAATTTGATATTTCATGTCATTACAAAACACGGTGTCAATTTTAATTGATTAATTTAGTTATTTTTGGCTTTTATAGGATACAATCATTTCTAATGTAACTAAATTCATTAATTTAAGAATACTTATAACAAAGCAGTCCTACTACCAAAGCCATATACTAATCAAATTTTGTCATAGGTTATTCGAACAACGATGTCTTGGGATGATGGACAGTATGTACGAGGAGGATACCAAACAAGCCATTAAATTAATGGATGATGAGGCAATCGTTTGGGGAATTAAATCCAGTCCATTAACATTTGCTTATGAAAACGTTATGTATGATGTAGTAGCTCATACGTGCTCCCAAAAGTATATGAACAAGCAGTGGTACAACAAGTTGGCACCTGACCTTATTCCTTTCTTGAAGGTATTTATTTGAATTAAAAAAAATATTTTAGAAAGAAGGAATACATTTTCTACATATTTAGTTCCCTAACTTTCATTATTTGAAATGTGTGTCATTTTTATCACGTGCTTTCTTTGTTTAATTAAGATTATTCAAATTAGAAAACACTTTTAACAGACTGTTAGCGGTCGCTTAAATATAACTCTCTCTCTCTTTCTTTTTCTCTCTTTCTATCCAAGTCTTAATTATGGGGTTTTAAATACATTGCCGTTTCTAACACTGTTTTTGCTATGTTGAAAACCTGATCTAAACTTTGTCAGTGTGATAATATGAATAAAACACTCTGCCGAATGTGCAAGGTTATTCATTAGTATTAATAAAATAGTTTTTTTTAATGCAAGGAGAAGTAAAAATTGTCTAATGCATATTTATAAACGATTCAGATAAGTGTATCTCTGCGCATGACCACGGGAAAAGTAATCGAAAGAAACAGCAATGACAGTAAACAGGAAACAGGAATGACAGCAAATTTGTTTACAAATTAAAAAGGGAAAATTCTTTATTGAAGTTGACAAAAAATTATTTCTATAAACTTTCTTTGCGAAAGAATGTATATTATCATTATTAAAATATATACATCCATTTTAATTCAGAAAAAACCCAAACAAAACGTCAGTATTAACCCTTTCGGGGGCCATCAATTCAAAACATTTGTTACGTCTCTGCCTTTTTTTGCTACCAGCATGCCGAACACGCTATCGCGTTCACCTCTTGTTTACATACTGAATAGGCTTGCTACATCACGTGATATCATAATGAATATTTCAAATTGAGGCTATTACAGAGTATGTAAAAAAATGGAAAATATATTCAATACTTTTAATTTTGTGTCGGGTTTACAAGATAGCTAAAACAACGTTTTTTACGGCATATATAGCTTTAAAACTGGTAAAAACCAGGTCTTTTAATGAATTTGAACAAAAACGAAAACGACAAATGACAACAAATTTATTAATGTTGACAATGTATAAATAAACATGTTTGCTATATTAAAGTACAGGTAACCATCCAAAAATTTCATTTATCATTTTAGTCTGCATTCCCCAACCCTAAGAAGTTTATTTCTGCACCATTGACAAAATACGTAATCAATTACGTAAGTACGATAAACCAAATCTTTAAATGGGAAAAGTTGTCCTGCAAGTTTGTATTGGTGCAATTTTTTAAGATTAATTTTATAATGTTTTAATTTATTTTATTGTTTATTGTTCTTTTGATGTAGATGCTGTTTTTCTCAATGCTCGTTATGTACAGTGCTTTTGTACTTACAAGTGTTGACACCGAATACTATGTGCAGGATATTGCCAAAATCTATGAATATTACGTGTATTTCTGGGGCGTTGGTGATCTGATTGAAGAACTCATCAGCTGCTTTGTAAGTAGTATTAATTTTTCACAAGGCTACACGTAATTAAGAATTTGTTTTCAGCTTTTATTGTGTTTCCTCACGAAATCTTGAAAAAAAATTAATAGATATTTGATTTGTTATCAGATTTTTTTTTCAAATGTGACGCACTTTAAAGTGAATTTGAATTTGATTTTCCTTTAAGAACAACTTTTTAGACATACAAGAACATATTTGTCATTCTGCATGATCAAGTAAACGACACAGACATGTAAATATGCAAATTTGAGATTTTAAAGATTATTTAAAAAAAAAAAAAAGTTTTATTCCTTATCACGCCATTAGGGATCAAGAGGGGTAGTCGGGATCCGGAAAATTCAAATTTCTTACATTTACACCATTGTGACCATTATTCATATTCATTAATCTACTTTTATTTCTTTTTTCGTATATAGTGTGGCAAAATACCAAAATGTCACTCTAAGCAGCTCCTACACATTTGCATAAATTAAATATAATCAAATAAAAGAACCCGCCAAACATTTAAAGGCATAAGAATATAACTACAGTAGTTGATTTTATTGAATTTCATTTGATATTAAAACGTTAAACGTATATCCTTTAATAATATGTGAATAATTGCTAGGGCTGTCTGGAAGCGCATGGTCGTTCTCACAGAAGTTATTACTCCCGTATGAAGAGATACCTATATGACTTCTGGAACATAGTGGATTTGCTTTCATATGCTCTGCTCGTGTCGGCGTTGTGTGTGCGTCATTTTTATATTGATGAAACTTTTACCATCGCCAGACGCATGTTTGCCTTATCTCTCCTTGTCATGTATCTAAGATTCTTGGAAGTGTTTTTAATCCATCGAAAACTGGGGCCTACACTTATTATGATCAAGGAGATGGTAAATATACATTGCTATTTAAAGTTGTTTTGGATTAGTCTAACCAAAAAGAGCTATATTAAGAAACCAAAAAGATCTCTATAATTAAGATCGTCTATTTTTTTCCAGCTGAAAGATCTTCTAAATTTCCTGGTTTTAGCTGTGTTTGTGGTATTGGGTGTAGGGATCTATTACCATGCTAATTTATGGCCGGACCATCAAACAATATGGAACGGAGATTGGACCGATTGGAGGATTTGGAAAATTATATATTATCCTTACTGGCAGCTATACGGGGAATTAAATCTCGACACCCTTGAGGGTAACTGATTTTATCGTTAGTAGTTGTCTTCTGGGTTTCTTTTTTAAAAGCATACATTGATCTATTTCCATAATCAACAAAACGTATCCATACATGTCTTTTCCATAAGTGTTGTTGCATATAAATGTGAATGTAAAATAAAAAGCAGCAGAATTAAATTGCATGTTTACAGGTGACTTTTTCACATTTTTGATTGATACTATTGCTATTACATGTGCAAGTGTAGATATACACATTATAGTCAATAAGACAGTAGGTGAAAACGTATTTAATTTTTGAATTATTAATGTAAGGTACGGGACCAAAAAACTGCACTCTTGTAAAATCTGAATGGGAGGCTGACTCTTCCGTAGAACGATGTCCAGAAAACGACTGGACAGTCCTGGCTGTAGCTGCTATTTACCTCTTGTTTTCCAACCTCCTGTTGGTCAACCTAGTAATTGCCATGTTTAGGTATTGTTTTTAACATCGTTGCTTTTTCTGAACTTCTACATTAAATTAAAAAAAGAAGTAAAGTATTCTTACAATCGAAATCAAATCCTTGTTGTGGAAATATAAGATTATAAATATATTGACATTTTTACATGTATACATATTTATTACATACGTTTTATGTATATATTGAACATTTCCTGTTTAATTTAAGCTACACGTTTGAGAGGGTACAGGAAAATTCGGAGAAGCTGTGGCGGTTTCAAAGATACACTGTAATTAATGACTATGACTGGAGGATTCCGTCTCCCCTGAACATTGTATTTTTACCCTACCGTTTATTCTGTTGTCCAACAAGAGATGATTGTTGCTTGAATCGGTGTAGAGGTATGTTGTATTTTATAATTTTAAGATATATAAAGTGCAACAGAGTTGTTTCATATCATTCTATTTTTTTTTCAAAAATGAATGGCTATCTAAGGCAGTATGCAAAGAATACGTTTTGAGCATATTTGATCCTTATAAACAATTTTACCATATAATATTACAAGGATGTTAATTTTAAAATCGAAACAGTAAAAAAAACATGAAAAGAAACACAAAATCAGTCATCTTTTACACGGTTGGGAAGTGAGTATAAGGAAGTATTGATAATTGGATGGTCATGGCCATCGCTAGACTATATACTATTGTAATTAATTTTCTTTTAAAGAATAACTCTGAATAAACTAAAGAATAAGAAGACTGTTTAGATGTATTTTTTTATGGAGTTATGTCTAAGAAAATTATATTTTAAAATTATAAGGCATAACTGATTGGTAAACTTTGTTTACAATCAGCTTTACAAATGATGTTGTTTACTCAGGGTTTGAGTTGTCAAAGTTGTATTGTTAAATTTTTCATATAATGAATTAATAGTAATATTTAATTTAATAGTTTACTGTTTAGAGGAATTAGGCTTAAACAGAAATAAAATTGAGTCAAAACAAAACAAATTCGGACTAAATGGTTCTGATTCTTTTTTCACTTCAATATATTTGTACCATTAGTATAACAAAACTTAAATCTGTATCTGTTGGTCAGATATTATGTTGCAGGTTTTCTTCTGGTTTCGTTTTGCTTATACTTAGGTTAAGGTAATTGTATAAAGCAATGCATCTTTTTTAATCTAAGTTGCCATTCCAAAATTAATCAGTGATTTTTTTCACAATTCATATAATATTATTAATGTGAAAAATAACACTAAAATCAAATTCCTTAAGAAATTCCAAAGATGGAGTTTCATTATCATCAGTGGTTTTTTTCGGTTCTGAGTAAACAACATCATTAAGATTGATTTTTTAGAACACTGCAACAAGAAGGACCATGATGAAAACAAGAACAAACGACTGTTGAAACTGAAGTTCCGAAGATATTTTCAGAAAATAATAGCGTTCAGAAATCACAACAAAGTATAGACAGTTGAAATGGATATATTTGTACACTTGACAATAGTTGTTTTATTATTGTTAAAGAAACGTGATGTTTAAGAAATCAAAACATTACAACATGATTATAATGTTTATTTTTTTTTTTATAACAAACTGTTTTATCAGGGTACGTTGTTTCTTTATTAACTGCTTCAAGATGTATCATGTGCATTATCTATTTAACCTCGAGAGGGGGTTAGATTCAGTGTGTGTATGGGCTACATATTTTAGATAGTTGGAACTATGACGACGTTTGCAAGTTAAAAAGCTTGCAAGAAGGTAAGTTTGAAAAAACCTCTTAGTTAAACTATACTTATAAGATGACCTCATGCAAAGAAGTGATCTACTACCATTAATTAGCTATTAATAGAGCTATTTTTTAGAACTTTGAAACTTTTATTAATTTATTCAGTTGTTTATATTTTTTGGTCTATTTATTTACTTTATTGATGTTTTTGTGTGTTGAAAGTAATGATTATGACGAGGCTTTAATTCAAACAAACGAGTTGATAAAAATTGTGGCAATATTAACTCCTCTTGATTAATTCATAAACCTGATAGTTTGCAACGTCAAAACATTTGCTGAGCTGTGGTGTGTTTGTTTGTTTGTTTAAAGTATAATGGTTTTTGAAATAAAATAATAGGAAACGTTCTGTATATTTCTGAACATTATTCAGTGAAGTATGTATTTTTTAAACTCGTCTTATTACCTGTTATCCGTCGTCCGTCTGTCTGTCTTTTTGCCTGTCCTAAAGTTTGTCAGTAAACTTTTCGCATTGTTTTCTCCATCCCAAGAACCAAGGTCAAATTTAACTAAACTTGTTTCAAAGCACCATTGCGGGAGGGAAATTCTGAATTGTTCAAATGTGATACAAATTTATAAAGAGGAGATCATTAGAAAACAAATGAAGATAGGATGTGTATTAAAAAAAAATATATTCTTCTCAAGTGCCACTGCACCAGAAATACCAATTCCTCGAAACCTATAAATAGACATTGTTCTGCATCTTAAAATCGTGATCGAACCATTACCGGTGCCTCAGAACGGTTTCAAATTAAAATCTATAGAGCAAATGTTTAAAAATCTTCTTTTCAGAAATGCAAAGCTTCAATTTGTGATATTACTAAGTTAGCAAATGAAATTCAATACAAAAATATCCATGGAAAGTGTTTGAAAATATGTTTACGAAGAACAACAATACTAATTTGTTTGTTTTCAGATTTCTATACAAGCATCCTCATACAGTGTGGAATTCAAATTATTAAAACTGTGACTCCTGGGCAGGTACCAAGACCTAAAGAGGGCTTCAACGTTCCATATTGAATGTATAAGGAACATGGTTAAAATCTTTTTCGATTAACAATGCTGCCAATTGAGATAGGTATGTTCTATGCAAGCATCCTCATATAGCTTTGACATTTAGTCACCTCTACGGACCATTCAGTTACCATTAAGTTGAATAAGCGGCAGATGTTTATCCTGTGTTTGTTGTAATTTGCAATAAGGGTTTTGTCTGTCAGTTCCGGTCGTCACTGGAAATGAGGCAAAAATCAGAAACGAGATCGCATCTAGTTTTATATTTTATTTTTAAGTTTCTAAGAGAGCTTGAATAAATGTAGTATAGAATAAGAGAGGCTAAAATTCCGGTGATGCACTATCCAAAAAAAAAATATCGAATAATCAAAAGCGCCGGTAGAAGTAAGAGTACAGTGAATTTTGTATTCTATATTCTAGATAGACAATTTGCTTGGTATTCGGGTTATTTTAATTCTTATTTTCAGTATTATTAATTTAAACTTTTACTAAACTAGATTGATTCTATAAATATTAAGAATACATAAAAAAAATGCGTATACAGTTTAACATTTCAAGTTTAATGATAAAACATATTTAAGTGTCACGACAACCGTCGTGTGTCCAATCAGTCGAGCAATAAAGAACATCAATAAGACTTAGTATTCACAATCTTTATTTATATATAAAGTCAATAAATTTAAAAATATACATATTCACACAAAAAATATTGAACAAAAAATGTTTATAATATCAGATCCATCATGGCCTCCTATGGTGGTACGTTTTTACGCAGTGTCTGTACAGTGTTCCTCCAATGTGTCCTCCTTCGGTACCACGTCCTAATATGACGGCTTCGGTCTACCGGCTTCCAGCGTAGTAAATGAATACACGAAGGAGGTTACACTGGTGGTAAGATGTTAAATACCGGAACACTGGTGAATATTGCTGGATCATCACTGGAACATTGCTATAACCTTGCTGGAACCTTTTAATTATATATAAATAACAATATTTTCAATTCAACGTTTCACTTTCACAATATACTTATTTATCTAATTACCGTATCTGCACACCATACAATCGCATCGAACATTACTCGCTCTACAAAACCGTTAAGTGTATCAGACACCCTAAAACACTGTCACAGTTAAGCGTATAAGACCTCTTAACATTCAATACCATAGTTAAGTGTTACCAATAACACCGTATAAGACTACAAAATATAAACTCACTAATAAACTAGCAAACCACGCTTGTCACACAAACGCATCATAATTCTACGATAATATCTCCCTATTCAAGGAAGTTTTATAAACTTTAAAAAAAACACAATCAATTCAAAAAATGTCAATCAGAAAATTTACACACAAAATTCACTGCATGATATTTACAGTCTACTCAGACAGTCTGCATTGACGTTTTCAGAACCTTTAATTGCGACGATCCGGAATCTGTACGGTTGCAATGATAATGCCCACCTCATTAAACGAGCATTAGATACCTTGGCGTGGCTAAGATAAACCAGAGGCTGGTGGTCAGTCTCCAACAGAAACCCTTTTCCATATAAATACCTTTGGAACTTCTGACCGCCCAGACTATAGCATAATATTCCTCCTCGAGTAGGACAACTGATGCAACTTCAGCTTCTGACTGGCGTAGAAAACGGGTTTCTTCACTCCATCTTCTTCTTGTAGCAACAGTGCGCCAACACCTGCATCTGATGCACCTGTCTGCAATATAAATGGCTTACTCTTATCGGGTAATTTTAACACAGGTGTTACCATTAGTGCGTACTTCAGTGACGTAAACGCGTTTTCCTGCTGTTGTCCCCAGATACACTTGTTGGGTTGTCCCTTCCGTGTCAAATCCGTCAGCGGCGCTGCAATAGCTGAAAAGTTATGTATGAATCTTCTATAAAAACCAACAAGTTCCAAAAAATGACCTAACCTGTTTCTTAGTGGTAGGTGTAGAAAACTTCTGAATAGCTGCGACTTTCTCTGGTACTGGAAGAAGTTTCTGCTCTCCTGTTCCAAACACTCTAAACTTTGAAATCCAATAAAGCACTAACTTGGCTTCGCAGTTAAGTTTGCAGCTCGCAGTCTTTCTAAAAACTCCTCCACAATCTGTAGATGTTCCTGAAATGACTGGGTATAAATTATAACATCATCTATAAAATTGTCAATGAACTGCATACCTTCTAATAGTTTTCTCATTAAGCGGCTGAACCTGGCTGACGCGTTGACCAAACCAAACGGTATAACCTTAATTGATACAGTCTGAGTGGTGTCTGAAAAGCTGTTAAGCACTTTGCCTTTTCTTCAAGAGGTAATTGCCAATATCCCCTACAGAGATCAACATTTGACACGTACTTACTGCCTTCCAACTGCACGAATATATCGTCCGCACACGGGATAGTCTCTGCATCAAAAACAGTTATTCTGTTGATTGCTTTAAAATCTAAGCAGAATCTATTAGAACCATCCTGCTTTTTGACTACAACTATCGGCGATGTATTGGGACTTGTCGATGGTTCAATGATTCTCTAGCATTCTCCTGACCTCTTCACATACGGTTTCACGTGACGTAAAGGGCAATGGATATGGCTTCGAACTTAAAAACTTTTTACTGGTCAATCTGATTTTATGTTTTGCTAAAGTAGTCAGTCCTGGAGCGTCTGTAAGAACATCAGAATATTCACAAAGCAAAGTTTTAATGTCATTACTCTCACCAAGTTCATCACTGATGTTGACATCATCTGGACCTTCCGGATTTAACTGTGACGGAGAGTCATTTAAATCACTGTCATCCGTTGAGCTGTCGTCCTCTACATCGATAACCGCCACTCCTACAAGGTCCCTGCTAAAATTGTCATCATCATGTATATCAACATATCGTTTCAGCATGTTAGCATGGAATGTCTTTAACTTTCCGTCGACATCAATCTTGTAATCTACACTCCCTACCTTCTGTAGTATTCTATAAAGTCCTCTTAACTGCATCAATAACTTGTTGCTAGCGGTAGGAAGCAACACAAGAACTTTCTCGCCTTCTTTCATGTCCCGCTGCCTTGCCCGTTTGTTGTAGTAGGTGCGATTTCTCCGTGACGATCTCCAGATTCTCCTTGGCTAGTTCACATGTTGACTGAAGACGATCTTTTAAATCTAAAACATACGGATAAGTTATTTTAATATCAGGATCCGTTACCTCTCACGAAGAATCCGCATTGGACCTCTGACTGTGTGACCATAAACCAATTCAAAAGGTGAAAATCCGAGACTTCCTTTGGTGGTGTCACGATAGGAAAATAGCGCTGCAGACAGATACCTGTCCAAATACTTAAGGCGCTCCGCACAAAGTCGTCGCAGCATCTGCTTCAGGGTGCCGTTAAAACGCTCGACCAATCCGTTGCGCATGAGGTGGTACGGCGTTGTCATCAGCTTTCCGAATGAAAGTAGACGACTTGTCTCAGCCATCAGCTCCGACGTAAACTGGCTGCCCATATCAGTTAGCATCCGACAGGTATTCCAAGTCTACAAAAGATTTCAACAAGAGCCTCTGCAACTCCTTCAGCTTCTATATCTTTTAAAGCCACCGCTTCTGGGTATCGTGAAGCAAAGTCTACCAGGGTTAAGATGTACCGGTTCCCTTGGTCCGTTGCTGGTTGAATAGGGCCGACCAGATCTACAGCAACACGCTTAAAAGGTTCATCAATTAATTGCATCTTACCCAAAGGTACTTTTGTAGTCCTACTTTTTGGAGTTGTCCTCTGACAAATGTCGCATGACTGACAAAATCGCCTCACATCTGCCTGCACTCCCGGCTAGTAGAATTCTGCTAATACTCTGCCAATCGTTCTGCTAGTGCCTAGGTGTCCTTACATTTGAGATTCGTGTGCGTGGGCTTAGACTTTAATTCTGAATTTCTTCTGAACAATTAATTGTGTGCACTTTTTTTCCCTTTTCAACATGAAAAGATTGAAAAGTTCGATAAATCATACCTTTCTTCTTTATGAAATGAACTTTGGCGTCTGCATCTGTATCCTTTTCCCACTAAACCACGGATCTTTTCCAGAGTAGCATCTTCTTCTTCCTCTCGTAATATGTCGGCTGGACTCACGGTAGAATCAATAATATCTGGAACACAAATTAGTTTAGTCTTTTTACCTGCATTGCGAGCTTGTTGTGTAGTTAACACAGCATTTGCGGTACTTAGACTCCACTACATATCTGGATCTTTTGGATCTCTTGCGTCTGGATATTCCCTATGATACTATCATACAAATGGTCCTTTAAACACCACGCTTTAACTTCTCCTATAAAGTAAGGAGTATCAATACTCATGCACGCAACTGGAACTTTTATCTTGGATCCATCTGCAAGAACACACTCCCGCCACTTGCCAGTCAACTGCGAATCACAAATCAAGTCTTTACGAACCACTACACCGTTACAATCCGTGTCTCTTAACACACTAACCGACTGTTTATTTAGTCCATCATCAATAGTAGGCATGTTCTCTAAAGCAGCTGTCACATTGCAAGAAGATGTACTAACTAAATCAGCAGTCTTTGGATTCGAGACGGATGTCGTTGTAGTTACAGAAGTAAATGCTGAACATTAACCTGGTGTTTGGTGGTGGTGTCCGCTCCTTGACTCTCCTTTTGGATTCAATGTAACTGCAGCCGAATTTCGTGTACGTTGCTGTGGACACTGGAATAAAGTTTGCCCTATCTTGAAACACGTGTAACAGCGTACCTGTTTTCCCGTTGTTGCTGCGTCTTTCGTACCTTTCTGTTCCTTCTGGTCTCGCTGTATATTAGGTGATCCGTTCCTTGGTTCAGGAGTAGACTATTTCCTGCCTGAATGTACTAGCGACAAAATATTTACATGATGGGCCTCTTTATATTGATCAGCTAGCCTACACATTTCATTAATGTCTTTGGGTATACGTTCTTTCAAAAACAATAATAAATCTCTGTTGCACATTGAAAGAAATTGATCCCAAAGCACAAGATCATACAATCCGTTGAATATTTTAGGCACTCTACCAAGTTCTAACCATCTGTTTAAATTACTTCCAAGACGAACAGAAAATTGAGAGAAAGTCTCACCTGATTTAGATCGACACATAACAAATCGTTAACGAAATCCGTCCTCTGTTCTCTCAAATCGTTTCAACAGCGATGATTTCAGAGCATCATAGTTGAGTGTTTGTTCCTTAGGTAACAAAGCATAAACATCCAGTGCTCGTCCACGTAACAGTGCGCTGAGATTGACTGCCCATGTATCTGCTTTCCAGTTTCGTGCCTCTGCATATCGCTCGAACCGCCGAAGGTAAGAATCTATATCATCTTTAACTTCGTCAAAAAATGGCATCTTAGAAATTTTAGCAGATGAACAACTTGCAATATCAACCTTTGTCTCTTTCAGCTGTTGCTTTAAATGAAAAATAGTAGCACGGTACTTACTCTCCAGCCCTGCTTTACCTTGTTCTTCCTGTATCTTAATTTTCTCCACCTCTCGAGTTTGTTTCTTCAACGCGTACATGTACTCCTTCGCTTCCTTTTCCCATTCTCTCTCTCTGCGGCTCTCTCTGCGGCTCGTAACTCCCGATAGTGCGCTTGTTGATCTCGTATGAACTTCTGGAGGTCCGTTCCCTTGTAACGTTGGTTGGTCCATCTTAATATACTCAAAACTATATCAACTACACAATCAAATACTAATAAATACTTTAAGCAAAGCTGTACTTTTCCTCTAAACACTTAAAAGAAAAATATAACTATACACAAGACAACGATAACAGTTCTCCTTCGGGGTTCCATACAATGTCTTGCTACCTTAAATGATAAAAAATTATATTAGACATTTCAAAACCTACTTAACGAAAACAAAACGACCATTATTTGTTGACTGATTAGACAAAATACATGTATCCCGCTTCTGACACCAATTTGTCACGACAGCTGTCGTGTGTCCAATCAATCGAGCAATAAATAACACCAATAAGTATTTACAATCTTTATCTAAATATAAAATCAATAAATTTAAAAATACACATATTCACACAAAAAAATATTTAAAAAAAAATAATATTAGATCAATCATGGCCTCCTATGGTGGTACGTTTGTTCGCAGTGTCTCTAAAGTGTTCCTCAAATGTGTCCTCCTTCGATACCACGCCCTAAGATGACAGCTTCCGTCCACCGGCTTCCAGCGTAGTAAATGAATACACGAAGGAGGTTACACGGGTGGTAAGATGTTAAATACCGGAACACTGGTGACTATTGCTGGATCATCACTGAAACATTGCTGGAACCTTGCTGGAACCTTTTAATTATACATAAATAACAATATTTTCAATTAAACGTTTCACTTTCACAATATCCTTATTTATCTAATTACCGTAACTGCACACCATACAATCGCATCGAACATTACTCGCTCTACAAAACCGTTAAGTGTATCAGACCCCTTAACTTATAAAACACTGTCACGGTTAAGCGTATAAGACCTCTTAACATTCAATACCATAGTTAAGTGTATAAGACCCCTTAACATTACAAAACAGTCAATGT
>WFKH01011926.1:81407295-81438511 GCA_016163765.1 Magallana hongkongensis | reverse complement strand
TAAATTTCATCCAATCAATTCGAGAAAGATGTCATCAGACGCAGAATCGCAAGCGCAACTTAGATATCATGATTTAAGAGGCTGTCCAAGCAAAATTCAGGCAGGGCTTTGCACATGCTATGTCTTGGATTTCAATAAATGTTTGTGTATCACTTCATAATAAATGTGAAAGAAAAAGTTCATTGTATGCCTAACTAGGCAGAAAAATGTCTATTTTTGAATTTGGAACATGTTTAGTGCAAAAAGGTCACATAAGTTGTAAAAATATTGTGAAGTTTGATAAATTGTATAACTACTTAATTCTATTAAACCTTTTTAAAAATTATATTATTTAGTTTAAACACACTTAACTCTTTAACTTAGACTGCTTTTAAAGTAAAAATATATTTCAAACAAAAATAGATGCCTTATCAAAGTTGATGCATATTTTGTAAACAAAAATTCTGGTATTTTAATGTTAATTTGAAATTTCAATAAAATCCAATACATTTTCATGAAAGGAAAAAATAAGGCATCTTTATAAACCTGAGAAATGAAATTGTGAGAAACAAAATTAAATTCAGTGGGAACAGCATCGGCCTCATAGAAGCAGTTGCACAAAATTACCCATTTTTAGACGGAGCCTCCTCTATTGCTACCGGTCAGCTTGCATGTGACGTCGATAATGAACTTGGTGGATTCGACGGACACCACCTAGCGGCAAAATTTGCAATATTCGTTTAAGATTCATATTTCAATATTATTATTGAAATAAATATCTTATTTGCAATTACAAAATTGCAAATAAATAGAACTATACATATTGTAATTAATAAACATATTTTCTCTCGTAAATTTTGGCCCACTCGTCAAATTCCCAGTAAGTATGAATATGCATGAGTTTAAGAATAGCAATGATGTGTAATCGTATAGTGGCTATTTATACTTTTTATACAGCCTCCTGTCCGTGACGTTAAATATTGAGTATCTAGTGTTGACCGAAATATTGAATAATGATAAACATGGCTTGGTTCTGTATCGTATATTACTTGCGCATTATCAATTAATCTCCTGCAGAGACATATCTTTCTGTGTATAGATACACCCCCAGCATCAATCCAATAAAGTGATTATTCAACAAGTTGAACCACTGCTATTTGAAGCTTGAATATTCACCCAATTAGGTACTGACAACCGTGATTGTATCGTAGCATGGCATATTACTTGCATGCATACTTAATCTACTACAAGGATAATGAAACAAATAAATTAAACATCCACATTACACCCTTTAACGCAAATAAAACCCCTCACAGTCAGTGGCGCATAGGTAGAGTACCCAGGCCACGTGCGGTGAGGCTTGATTTATTCTGTATGTCTGGCCAGCGCTGTCGATTTCAAAGTAAGTTGGGAAGTCAGTGTGCTTTTGCAAGCTGATAGGAGTATTCCGCGTGAAAAAAAGTGTAAAAACATTTGACATAATGTACAGTCATGTTTTCTTTTAAAAGTGAATTACGGATGTATTACAAATCTAATGGTATATCATTTTTAAATTAGCATTAAAGAGACATTGCAGCTAATTCTCCTCATCTTGGTTATTTCCCTTTTTAAGCACAGTTAAATAAAAGAATAGAAGTCGTGCATGTACTGAAAGATTGAATCATAACCTTGTAATTGCGTGTTAAAGATTTTTACGGAATTCAAAATTTATGTCTTTAAATTTTTTTACAGCAGAAGTAAAATCTGTAGAAATTCCGGAAAGTCACGCTGAATTGTTTACAATCAATGCGCTAAGCTGTTGATCAAAAGGCTGAGCTAGTAATATTTACTGTTGGGACCGTCTGAAAAGATTATTTTAACGGTAAATTGAGAATTCTCAAATTTTACAAAGCATTATTTTAAAATTCATGTAAGTTAAGGGAAAACTGTCATTTCACAGTATTTGCGCAAAATGAGCTGTAGCGTCTCTTTAATATAATTTTCATCTCCATAATATTTGGAAACGCTTAGAAATATATTTGATCACTCTCTACAATCAAATCGTACATTATGCAAAAGAAAAAGAACGACAACTTTGCGAGATTGAGATTATGCATGTATTATATTACAATAGGGGTTTACAAGCAGGAACGAATTTTTCATATGAAAAAAGTTCGCTGTACAACAGTTTTTATTGATTATTTATCATAGATTAAGTATAATAGTAACTATTAAAATATTTTTCTGCTTTGTAAATATATTTTTGCATATTTTATAAAAGAGCATGAATATGTAAGCAAAGTAGCTTCTGTCCTGTAGTATTGCAAACTCTTAATTAATACTCATAACCTTCTATATCTTAAAATTTGAAGAAAATAAACCTTATATTGTTTGGGAGTTGATTTTAATCAACTCTCCTATGCAATTACTCTGTCAAACCGGAAGTGAAACTGTTATTGGACCTATGCACAAATCATCACCGCTGACAAGACTTTGTTCTCGAAAATAATCAATAAATTCGATGTAATGCATTATGAAGAATTGCTTTTTAAGGAAACTTGTTTATAAATACTTTGAAAATAGTCAGATTTAAATGGTACTAACAATTTACTGTAGATTCCCTATTTTACGCGAGTACTTAATTCCGCAATTCTATCGTTTGCATCAAATCGCGAGAATATAAAATCGCGAACACCGATTTTTCATCATATTTATTAATAGTTTACATCTGTCCGAAAAAGTAAAGCGAGATTTTAAAATCCGCGAGATGTGCTTCTCGCCATTTTACGCGGATATTTATTCCTCGCGTTTAATTAGGAATTTACAGTAGATAATTTTTTGTAGTCGTATGTATTTCTACGCCAGAGTTCAATATAGTCTCGTTCAACCAGATGCTCGGCTGTCTCCGTAAATCTCCGACAAGCAGAGAGTCTCTCTTGCTTGTCGGAGATTAACGGAGACATAAACGAGACTAGAGTTAAATATTGCTTGAATCCATACAGTTTTCCAGAAGTATTTCCATTACTGATACATAGTTTGATGGAAATAATTATATCTTTAAATATTACACAACATGATTCATATGGTGTTTTCCCGGAATTCGTAATATTGTTGGAAAAGCCCGAAAATTCATATAATAAAAATGTGCCTTATTTAAATACGGATAAGAAACTACTTGTCATGCGAAATTACATATCGTTGATTTTAAGATAAATATTAATCGATAAAATCAAATCCTGTTAGTACTTCAATATTTTGATTATTAGATTAATCTCCTCCAAAATGATGCCTCCGTTTATCAGTACTTTCAGTACTTTGATTAACATTGAAAATGAAGTTTTTCCATGCATAATGTGTTATTATTATTGTTAAAAGACAGTGAATGACAGAGTTCATGTCACAAATATTGACTATAATTTAATACATGCTTATATCTTTATGATAGGAAATGCTTTATGACGAAAGAAATATTGATCACTCATCAAAAACCAACATTTTTCATAATTTTAAGTGCAAAAAGGTCATTTTGACAAAAATGTTGAAAACTGATTTTAAGTCTGCTAAAACTATTCACAACTGAAGAAAATTAGTTGAACATTTCACTATTTGGATGGTCTTATATACATTCAAATTATTTTAAGAGTTTTCAGTATTTCATGAAGTACATAAATTTAAGAATAAGGATTCAAAATGTGTTAGTCACTGATTAAGGAATAATAATTAACGCAGTGTAAAACTGAATGTATTTTTCAAATTCAATGTATTTGTGGGTTTTCAATCAGTATTAACTAAAATTTTCTTTTTAAACTGGTAATAAACTTGGTGGGACAATAATATTGAAGCGGTATTAGCTTAAATAAAGAAGTTTTTTTTTTTATCAAATTGTGCGAAAAGGTCAAATCCAATTTATCATTGGTACTATTGAATTTGAGGGGTTTTTGTTGTTGTTTTTTGAAACAAAACAATTATAACAATTCCATAATGTACAAATACACATAAATATATCAAATCAATTCGTCTTAGTAGTAACATTTGAATTCGTTATTATCTCAATATTAGTGGCATTAGCAACTTGTTCAATCCAAAGTTTCAAAATGAATGCATACAACTGTTTTGGAATGAGAACTAAGAAATGTGACCTCTACTTTCAGTCGGGTAGCTTTTGGAAATTCTAGGCAGTTGTTTAACTTTTAGGTAAAAATTAACATAAACAGACTGGTATACAACAATTATCTAGTCAGACTAAGTCCACAATGAATCTAGCAGAGAAGTCAGACATCACAACCCCCCCCCCCCCCTTTCTCGCTCCCCCCATACTAATCCATTTTATAATCCATGTATGATGAGCAGCTAAAATATACATGGGACAGTATGCTTTGAAACACCCCCCCCCCCCTTTAAACCCTATTCCCAAATCAAATCCATGGTCATATAAGAATCAGTGTGCCTCTTTTAAACTGTATTTTCCTCTTTTTAAAAATGTATTTCTAAATTACTCAGCTGACTAGCTTTCAAGCATGTTGTACATATTTGAATAAATAAACAGTGCATAAGAGTGAAAGAATTCATTTCATTTACATGTATCAATGCTATGTTTGGACAATTTACTTGGACAGTGTTATTTTATAATATTGTTAATGCTAAGTGATGTCTGTACATGTATTTGCATGTTAATAGTGGATACTGTTGTACTAATTAATATATTTAATTATATTTAGTTATTTACTCAAGATATTGAAATCTCTTAACATACAAATTAACTAGGCTAGTATAAGGTACTTTCATAGTATGACAAACAACCATAATAGATGAAGATATCAAACTAATAATAACATACAAATTAAATTAGTTATCTAAGAAAGTGTGCAGTAGCAATTTGGAAGAAATAAATAGAGAATACACTCATGCAAGATAACAATTTAACAATTTATTGAGCACTAAAATGCTAAATGATAACATGTACATACAGTGCATGATGCATGAAGACAAGTTCATTCAACTTCTCTCTCTCTCTCTCTCTCTCTCTCTCTCTCTCTCTCTCATGTCCTCAATCCAACAAACTTCAAAGCATCTTATTTTAGTGTTGTTTGCATCCTTTATTCATTGAAGAAAAATGTGCAGATGATTAAATTGAGAAAAACAAATTCCAAGTGATATCTTCTGGAAATTCAACCACTCCTTAGGAAAACATTTGTTAATTTAAATGAATGTGGCCATTTATATAATGACTTTCAAATCTAGTTAGTTTCTCTGTCATCTAAATAAATCCTTTCAAATTACTGCTTCACATAATCCCTGAACCCCCTTGATCTTCTTTCTTCTTCGGCACACTTTCGTTGTTTCATATTCAGGAATATCATTTTTACCCAGGATCATATTAGATGCTGTAAAAGTCATCCAGATCCATCATGCCAAGCAACTTGATGTTTTTTTTTTCTTTTAGCAATTTTGTAGGTTTTTTTTCTATGTTTTATCCAAGTTTAAATATAGAAGGACAGAATTTTCCAGAAGAATAATTCATTTGCACTTCTCTAAAAAATAAATAAATAGAGAAACATATAATAAAACAAATTCATGTACCTTCAAGTGTTAAGATCTCAAAATTGATAATAAATATTGTGGAACACATACAGAGATTCCATTTCATATTCTGATTATCATTAGCAAAACTAATATCATACTGTTGTGTGAAATTGTTTATTTACATTTCTTGTCACATGTCAGATATGTACTCTGACCAATAGCCAAGTCAATAGCTGCTGTGTTAAATAATATTGCTGTGCTAACAAAAAAAACCCACCCCATATTTTCTGCTGTGTATATTATAAAAACTCGTCATTTCATAACATTTTTTTGTTTAAATTTTTAACAAAGCAATATATTTCAATTACGAAAATTAAAGAGATGATGATTGAAGACTAAATTGACCTATCAAAGGAAAAAAAAAAGTACTCCAAATCTCAACACAATCCTATCTAAAATTTTTGTAGGATATTTTCCCAATATTAACCACATGAAACACTCTATGATTATTGTTGTACTTTCTTTTTACAAAGATTTATTCATGGTATGTGAATGCAATTAATACAAATTAAATGTGCAAGTAAACATCTGATAATAAATAATATAAATGTAAGAATGCTCTCTCTCTCTCTCAATGCATATTATTTACCTGACCCCTCTGGAACTACCCATTTTTCAAGAAATAACATTCCTCTGTCCTCATCAGGTGAACACCTCTTGCTTTTTTCTTTGAGGAGTGGATGTGTACATCAATGTACCCATAGCTGCATAATTTGTTGGCTGACTTGTTGAAATTCGTCTGGTAACAGTAATTCATCTCAGTTTCAATAAAAGGTTCGGGATGCTTACTATTATTGGCGACCTGATTTAACTTCCAATGGTATTTGAGATCGAGACAACATCACCAAAACACCGAAAAACAATCAACTCTGGCAGCATGCTGTGCACAGACGTTAGCGGCGGCCATCTTTGTTTACACTGATTTTGAAAATATACCCGCACTGAATATTTTTTTAATATAATTATATATATAAATATAAATATATTTCAGCGTTAAAAAAAATTATGTCTATCATAAACAATTAAGCTGATTTTATATGAATTATTTATAGTTAAAAATGTATTGCTTTTATTTTTTTCTTATGTTTTTAAGCCTCCAAATATTCATTTGGCAAGGGAGGTAACTGAAATTATCAAACATTACCAAAATATACTTGTCTACAATTTTTCAACGCAAGCTTTTCCCACTCATTTTATTTTATCAATAAAAAGTCAAAATATTTTTCTCATTTACAAAAAATACAAACCCTCACCAATAACAATGTATTGGATTTTAAAGCTCACAGTTTGGTACATGGTTTCAATGATTTATATAAGAGAATGAAATATATATCTTCCCGTCCGAATAACCACTTAAATTATTTGTTCAAGCAAATCATAATTATTGTGGGTTAAAAGAGAATACAAAGAAACTATTTCAGAGGGAAAACAAAAAATTCGTGAAAATCGATGTGCGACGTTTTCTTATATATTCGCCTGATGTTTGCTTGGACAGCCTCTTAAGAATACTTTAGCCTTAACATTTTACTTATCGTTAAAACACGTAATTGTAGGAGAGCAGGCAGAGATTATAATCCAAGTGACAGGATTTACAGCTGCCATTTTCTCGATGGTAAGAAAGAGAATGGACCAACTATATTCAGTTATAGTAAAAACTTTGGATGTTTTCCAGATGTAGCCACAACAAAAAGGTATCAGAAAATCGTAGTTCCGAAAAATAAAAACATTTTATTACCCACAGTTATCATGGTTATACTACATGTATAATGTTTTCATGTACATGTATGGTTACATTTAGGAAACATATTGTGTTATCATATATGTATTAACATGTATATATGTAAACTGTAATGCAAAAGATAAATATGAATATATAATGTCATATTTAAGTACATGCAGGTAATCCAACTACAATGAATATGCACATGAATAGTGTATGTGTACAATAATCGCAATGAACATTCATTTTACATATGTACTGGTGCATGTACATGTGGTTATAGTCATCATGTAGTTCAGTTTAAATTCTGCATGTAAATGTGCATTAAAAATATTTTATTGAAAATTCACAAGCATTTTATACAACAGTTAGATAAAGCACTATTCAATTACCTCTGGGGGTCAGATATAAACAAAATTAAGAAAAATACAATAATTCAAGACTACAGTCAGGGAGAGCTTAAAATGATAGATTACGAAGAATTTATGTTAGCACTTAAATCAACCTGGATAAGAAGACTTCTTCAATCCTCACCTAAATGAATACAAATTTCAGAATCTGAAATGAATACAAGTGTTAGCAACTTATGGTCAAGAGGTACTGAATATACTCTCAAAATATGTAAATTAATACATAAGAGTTTCTGGAAAGAAGTACTCCTGAGCTGGACTAAAATAACTGATTGCCAGATAGCTATAAAAGAATTAATTCCATTTGAATATATATGGTATAATCCAAGAATTAGAACAAACAAGGCACCTGTATTTTTAAAACAATATTTAAATAATGGTATGATCAGTATTATTGACCTTTTTGATCCAAATGGTAATTTTGTAACTTATGAATCGATTATTAACTCAAAAGTAAAAATAATTATTTAGAATATGTAGGACTGAGAATAGCAATTTTTGAATATATAGGGACATATAATATGACACAAGTAAGACAGTGGTAGAGCCACAAATTTCACAATTTACATTCTTCTTACCATAGAGATGCTTCACACCAAACATGGAAACAATTGGCCATGTAGATTTAAGAAGTTAAAAATGTACATTGTTAACGCACGACGCATGACGCTCGTCGCACGACGCACGACGACAGACGAAAACAGATAGCACTAGGTCACCTGAGTAAACTCAGGTGACCTAACAAAAAAAAAACAAAAAAAAAACACAAAAAAAAAAAAAAAAAACAAAAAAAAAAACGACAAATCAAGTTTTAAAAAATGGCAATGAATACATCAAACATAATTGGCTAAGTTGATTATAAAAATAATAATTGGTCTTCACCCGTCACCATACGTTTTAAGGCTCCCTCTATATAAATATGCACAATTTATACTCAAATCAAGTATTTGTTGTTGGAACATTGCTTTGAAAATTAAAAAAAAACTAAATGTACCTGTGTACTGGGTGTTTTGGTGGAAATAATACATCCATAGTTGTCACCTTTGGCTGTGCTGACTTTGGATGTTTTAACCAACTGCATTTTACGTCGGTTTTACTTGCCTTCTTATATATGTAATTTATAAAGAATTATGGTAAAAATATTTGATGGAAAACGAATGAATATACAGCAATTATGAAGAATGCATGTTGCATTTTATAATGATATCTTAAGAATTTTCACTCGTTATTTACTAACTTGAGATCTAATACACATCAAAAGTGAATAGATTGTCCAATGATTTTCAAACATTAACAACATTTTACAATAATATACCAGTACACTTGCCCATAAAGGAGAGTTGCTGCCATATGATGACACTTATACCTCCCCATAGGACGCTCACATGATGATGACTGCACCACACCGTTATGTTCAGATCAAAAAATATCTATTGCAATGCATAATACCATTATTACATTAAAAGGGATAATATTCATGTACATGTCCCTAAACTTGTCAACGGACATAAAATTTAATCATTCTGTTGTACTTCATACACACGATCTAATTATACATGTATGCTAAAATAGAATTACCCTATAATATAGGTTATCTGGGCTTGCAGATTTGTTAATGCACGAGCAATAACGTTAGGCAAATGGTTCATTTTGTTTTCAAGTATGATTACATCATTGAAGGAGCAATCTTTCAAACTTTTAATGAAATGTTTTTTTTTTTTTATTAAACGAGTAAAAGATATGCTAAAGACTATACATGAGTAACAACTCAACAACGCACCTGAACTTTGTAGGCTGTGTCTGTCATTGATGCTTGAACATTGGCAGTAATGACACGCAACTCGTCAAACGCGAAACGGAGAACCCTCTGAGACTCAACTGCAGCTTCACTTTTCCTTTTAATCTTCGTTAAACCCTCATTATAGTTTGTCCAATACAATATCGATAGCGCCATATCGCTCGAGGTACCCGGAAGTTAATAATCTCGTCAAATCTCGTCAATCAACTGACGAGACTTACAGACCCTATTGTGAAAAATGATTTGCGACTAATTGTTTTTATCTCTTTTATTGGCAAATTCTTAGGATCATTGTTACTTTGACGGAAATTATCGAGCGATGTCTGTACTAGAAACATGACGTCACAATGTCTTTACTAAGCACGCAACCTTTAGCGTAATGAATAAATAGATAGGCGGATCCAAAATGCATGTTTCTAATGAACCAGACAGTGAAATTGTGATCGTGATACTGGAACGTAAATTATTTTATTAGGGTCTTCCGTTTCCAACGGAAGACTCTATTGTTTTGTTTTTATTCTATTTTTCACTATTATTATTATTATTCTTTTTTTCTTAACATTTTTCTTTAAACTCCAATATCACAGACATGGTACAACGGATTTTTATGAAATGTTCGTAGGTAATAAAGAGTATCAAGATCTTTTATCATGTAAATTTTTGTTGATGAATTCACTTCCGGTCGGTAGATATATTCGTTTATCTTTTTTTAAAAAGTGATTTTGTCCCTTTTTCTCAAAAACGATTAAGGACAGAAAATTGAAATTTTCAGGAATGATAGATTTTTGAATTCTTAGGTGTTATCAGGTATAAGCATGATCGTCCGTCACTTCCGGTCCGCTCAAAAAGCATTTTGGGGAAATTGTGTTTTTAAAATTTTTCAAATTAAAAAAAAATACAATTTTTTTCCATCAGAATATGTTTTAATATTTTATTTTAATATGAGCAGGTCGTCCGTCACTTCTGGTCGTCACCGGAAGTGATTCCAAAATTTCGATTTTTAAAGTATATACGTTTTGTAGACATTTTTGTACTGAATACAAAACTAAAAACCGTTTTTGAAATCGGACAACGCCTTGCAGAGATATTGAAGTTTAAAAATGACCCTTTCCGGAAATCTTAATTTCGCAATGTAGGTCCAAAAATTAATTTAAAAGGAAGTAATTATAGTAACTCGTACCAAATGTCAGCATCTTAATTTAACCCTATCATTAATTCATAATCAAACGGAAGACCCACTCGTTGCTCGCAACGAGATCGTGTCTAGTTTTCATTATTTTTGCATCACATTGATGCATCCATTTGGTTAACCACGCTTTAATATTCATCAGTATTAAACATATGTACCTGTATGTAGTAAATTCCTATTAATGCTGCTATCGCCAAAACGGTCGCAACGTAAAACTTATAACTAAGAATAAATCAGGAAGATAGTTTATTATTAATCAAACAATTCACTTACCAACCGACACATACATTCAATAAATACTGTCATGTTCTATACAGCAAATACCATTCGATTTCAGAATTCATTTTTGTATTCTATGACCCTCTAATGAAAAAAAAAAAACAAAGATGTTCAAGATTTGTTATCATACCAAAAAAAAATCAATGAAAATAAATAAAAAAAATTAAAAAAAAATATTTTGTTATTTGTAGCTTTCAATTTTTTACAGACAAATATTTGTTTTTTTTATCTTTTTAAATGTGACCAATAACATTCCTCAAGAACGGTTCGAATACGTTTCTCAACATTCCATTTATCGTGTCTACCGTTAGAGTTCACAAACAGACGCTTTGTAAAGAATTTTTTTTTGCAAAAATATATCACAGGACGTTGACCATTGCATTGTAAAACAGTTTTTTTAGTAACGTAATAGGAAAGATTTCTTGTTAATATAATATATGTATTATTTTTTTAAAAATGTTATGAGCATTTTCAAAATCTTTAAGTTTGCCTTTACATATCTTTTTACAACATTATAATAACTCAATGAAAAAAAAAAAATCATTACGTTCCGATAATGTTTAAATAAAAACAATTTATGATAACATTCATATAACTATAATATCACTAATTGAAAACTTTATGTCCTACTTAGAAGACATAAATGAGTAACTGTAGGTGTTTAGTATATAACCTTCATAATGACATCGTTTTGTATTGTCAACAAAATATTTTCACACGAAATTCTATTCAGGATTTTCTGAATGAATGAATGTTTATTTCTCTCAAAGCATATCAATGGCACATGAGGTACAATAAAACAAAAATATTCACAAATATACAAATGCAGGGTTGTGGCAACGCACTTTGAAAAAATTATGCACTTTGAAAAATTTTTTCAAAGTGCGTTAAATTTGGGACCAAATCAACGCACTTTGAAAAAATTTTTCAAAGTGCGTTAAATTTGGAACCAAGTTAACCCACTTTGAAAAAAAATTTCGAGTGTGCGTTATGAATGTACATCAACATTTTTTAGCATCGAGACACTTGACGCACTTTGAAAAAATATGTATAAATCACAAATTCTGGAATTGAATTTCAAATTTGTTTATAGTATGATGATTTGCTAACACTAGTAAATCGAATTTACCGTCTTTAAGAACGGGAATGGAGACTGGGGTGGGGGTTAACCAAAGATACAGGTCAATTACCAGTACATCATTTAATTGATTACAGGAAGAAAGTCCACTACCCCTAATTTTTCCTTCCAAAACATGTTATTCAGCAACTTGGAGTAAACTTGGAGTAAACGTTTAAGACTGGAAAAAGAAATATGCTTTGTTGCAAATTAAGTACAGTGATATTGAAAAGAAACGAACTTGCCAAACAGTAATTTCTCCAATGGTATGCTAAAGAATGTGTCTTTTCAATGCAAATTCTAATCACTCAAATAAATCACTTCATTATAAATAAAAATACATTGACAAACATTGAATTATTATAAACTTAAAAATAGGCATTAGGGTGTGGGTTTTTTTTTCTCGCACTCATCTTCTAAAAGATCATTGTTTTTGATAAACATAACTAACGTATCCTTTTTTCCCATAATGTTTGTTTACAAGAACATACAATTGAAGCCAGTTGAAATATGTTATACATTGATCTCCCTTATCAATATATATAAATCATTATCAATATATATAATCATTTTCGTTTCCGGCAGAGCCCAATGTACCAGATAAGAAGTAAATGTTGACATAAACTGCATCGCATAGAAATTGCCCTTTCCTTTTTTGTGTATGCATTGGATAATTCAAATTTCCCGAGTTGTTCTTTATGTGTGAATTGTCTAACTACATAAGCTTATATATGAGAAAAGAAAAAAAATTCTAATCAAGAAACTGTTTATCAAGTTAGCTTAGAATGCATTGGGTTCTTTTTAAAATATATCCCATTGAGCTAAACAAAGTTAAAACAATCATGTATTGTATATAAAAGTATAAATTATTTCGACCAAACGCTGAACAATTTTTTTTTCAAAGTGCGTTAATATCGACGATATCAACGCACTTTGAAAAAAAAATATTTTTTTTCAAAGTGCTTTGACTTGGTCCCAAAATTAACGCACTTTGAAAAATTTTTTCAAAGTGCGTAATTTTTCAAAGTGCGTTGTAACACAGGGTCAAGTTAGGAAGAGTACAGGAATTAAATAAATTGAGCTAATATTTTTTTAACAAATATAGACATTTTTTTAATGAATCAATATCTATGGTATTCATGAAATTCTATTCAGGATTTTCTCAATTGTAAATTTTAATAGTAAGTATTCATATTATTTTAAAGGCTGGCGTCATCAAAATTTTGGTAAACATGGCACGCCGTCGCAAAGCGATCTCTTAGGGCCAGTGCACGGGAAATAATTAATTAAATATATTAAATATTTATTTAAATTGCAACAACGTTATTTTAGAATAAATTAAAAGAAAGAAAAAAGAAAAGGTGAATAGTTCTATGTAGAAGTTGCATTACCAAACTTTAAAACACGCCTAAAAAAGAGGGTGGGGGCTTTTGTCTCAGCGTATATTTATACACAGATTTAAAATAGATATGTAACGGGTAAAAAAAATACAACTAAGATCATAACAAAGAAAACAATCTATTATTAATTGCTTTTACTAATCAAATCTTAAAGTATATCAAAAGTAAAAAACTAATAATATTAACTTCTAAAATAAGCGACTTTGTATTAATAGAAAATACAGATCTGTTTATTTTCTTCTTACATTTAGTGCGAGTTGACTTTTTGGAAGTTGTTGTATATATAGAGATCGTCGATTTTCCCACTTGGTGACAGTCAATGTTTACGTAAGCAGCTCGCTAGACTCAAAAACAAAAAAAGCATGCGTCTGAAACAGTGCAATTACATTAAAAAAAGTGTACTGCAGATGGAAAAAAACTCAACTATTTTCCCTATATATGATAGTATTTGAAATTGTTCATCTGTTTGGAATGACATATATATATAGAGCGAGAGAGAGAGAGAGGAGAGAGGACAGAGAGAGGAGAGAGAGAGGAGATAGATAGATAGATAGAGAGAGAGAGAGAGAGAGAGAGAGAGAGAGAGAGAGAGAGAGAGCTTAACTGGCTAAGCAAAATAGAGCTTCTTCAGATATTTATAAAAAAGTGTCTCAGTTTTGTGCCATTTAGAATGTATGGAAGCCCGTTGGTGCTACTTAGAAAAATATTTATCAGGCGGCCGCCATATTATTATCTCGCGGCCGCTAGTTAAAACCTGGCTTCCTGATGCGCGCGCGTGTTTTAATGTGAGCTTTAGGGAGTAGTGGATACACTCTAATTTATTAGTTATATTAATAATTTCTGGAATTTGACACCAAATATCAATTGCAGAACTTAAGTTAAGAAAAACTAGTGGAGTGGAATGTATAATAAACTTTATTAAAATCTAGAAAGATTTAGATATTACTTTGTGCCTTGTATTATATGTTGTAAAACATTGTATTTCAGGGTTGTTTCTATACTTTTTAAACTGAACTAAACACCTGTTCAGGAAATCTTAACAATTAAAAAACCCGAACTTGAGAGGACTGTTATGTAAACATGAGTAAGCAAAAGACGCACTGCCTTCTATATGTTTCAATTTTTGGTATACGAATTTACCAACCCATGCAGGTTACAATATTATTGACCAAGACAGCTAGTGCAGGCAATATCACGAGAGCGGATCCTGCTATGACTTTATAAAGAAAAACTAGGATAATTGTGTACTAGCATTCGTGGACGATTTAACTGTCTGTATTAAATCCGTGTTGTTAAACTCTTATTCCAAAACACATGGAAGGCAGTACAATAAAAATAGTTTGATCGGCCACAGTCTCTCTGGGTAAAATAACGTATGGTCAGTTAAGATACTTTTATATGAATGACATGACTGATGGTCAGCATACAAAATACAAGCATGAGAACACATTGGCTAAAAAAAACAACCAAACAACAGAAACAATGGAATTACTTAATTTAATACTTTCCTTAAAGTTTTTAAAATATGAAGACTACAAGTTATATATAACATAATAAAATACGGGGCATAACAAGGACAGTTTGCAGTTTTATTCCATTCTTTGAATGAACATGATACATGTAATCTAGCTTTTGACATGTTTATTTTATGGTGTTTACACAAAATTTCTTTGTAGGTAAACACCATATTAAACAAATTTTCTTTGTAGGTAAACACCATATGAAAATACAGAGCAGCGGCTGTGTCAACATCAATCTTCTCAACCAAATATAAAAACTATAACACTCACCTTTTGCAAAATAATTTATGTGGCGGCCGCCAGATAAATGATGTGCCGGCCGCCATATGTATGATGTGGCGGCCGCCTAATATTAAATGGCGGCCGCCAGATATATAAGTGGCTGCCGCCAGAAAATTATGTGGCGGCCGCCTGATATTAAGTGGCAGCCGCATCATAATTATCTGGCGGCCGCCAGATAAAATATTTTTTTAAGTGGCACCAACGGGCTTCTATAAGAATGCACTTTTTAGTATCGACATTTTTTTTTCTAGGTTGACCCATGAACCCCAAACAGGTCAGTGAACTACTATGCTGTAACATCTTCGTTGAAAAAAAATGAACCGTGTCCAATTACATCGTAGTAGGCAGAGATAAGAAATTTACTGCTTGTGACTTGAATGAGAGAGACAGAGAAGAAAGATAGAAAGTAAGGAAGTAAATTATTTGATATAATTCAAACATGTACAGCAAAACTCGAATATAACGAACACGGTTATAGCGAAATTACAGCTATAACGAATTATTATTCATGTCCCGGCAAATTTCTAATATAAACCTATAGAAAATTGATGTATATAACGAACACGGCTATAACGAATTTACGGCTATAACGAAGTAATTTTAAGACCCCCGCTGGCAAAATTTTAACGTATTTTATCATTTTTATTACGAATTTTTTCCATTTCAAATTTCACTGAAGATACATGCAATATTAAGACGCATATATAAAATACTCAAATTCAAATAGTACACGGAACTTTTTTAAAAATTGAAATGAAATAGTTATTTTGACATTTTTTGTAAATGATGGTAATGCTAATTTTATAACTTACGATAGTGTGGAAAACTGTTAGCCAGTTATTTTATAACGAATTCGCTATAATATTTTTTTACGAATTTGTTATAACCGTATAGCGAATTACGGCTATAACGAAGTTTTTTCTATGGTCCCTTGAAATTCGTTGATAACGAGTTTTGCTGTAAATATATGTGACCTAAATTCATTAGTATGAAACATCAAATCAATATATACACAACAATTGTCAGTAAACGATATATATGCATGCATGCATGTATGTATATGAATAAATACTAAACAGTTCTAGTCTCATCTTACAGTCAATTAGAAAAATCGTTAAGATGGAGGCATTTCTTTGATGCCGGCAAAGCGACCCAGCCAGCTCTAATGCGGTCGTACTGTGTTGGAGTTTCGGCGGCATGTCTTTGATACCGGCGACGCGACGGGCGTCTGGATTTAGCGAGCTGCTAACGAAAACAAGACTGTCACCAAGTGGAAAAATCGACAGTATTGTCGCTAACTTTTGGTGTGGGATGAGGATGAACATTTATTTGAGGAAGCGAGGCTGTGGCAAGTATATACGATGTAGCTGACAATGCTGCGATATATGTGTAGTTCCTGCTGCGCTCGCCCAAACAGTCACAACCTAAAACATTCAATTATCTTCGACATATAGAGTCTCTTTTCAACTTATTGTTAATTTAATCGTCACTTATTCCAGTTCGTCTAGGTGATAGATTTTCAAACTTCTTCCTAAAATGCAATATATATATATATATATATATATATATATATCGTATTGGCATACTATAAACTATGAACATAAACATTAAATTTATTACCTCGATATAATCGGTAAAGTATCTGAAGGGGAAATAACACGACAGGAGTCAATGGCCGCCACTCAAAATCATTAGTTACGGTGTACATCTCAAAACGCCACAGTTTTTCTGAATTGTCTTTTATTCTCTGAAATGTGTGACTAAAACAGAACAAAAAATGCTAAGCTGAAAAAAATAAAATTGGTCTCCACTAGTGCGTAATATAATAATCAATAAATACATGCTAAAAAGGGTCTAGTCAAGTTTATAATTTTTGAATCAAAAAATAATTCTGAAAATAAAAATTGTTATTATCCCCTCGCGCAACTTGTTGCGAAGGGGATTTAGCATCGCTGCTGTGCGTGTTTGAGTATGTATGTATGTGTGTCCATTTCAGCCTTTTTTACAAGATTCAAAGAAAACCCTCGCATGCATGTTTATCAAACTTCGTACACTTCATAAGCATGGTTAAAGGACAAACCCTATTCATTTTCAAAGAATTATGTTATATATTTTTTAAAATATAGTTAAAATTACAACACTTAGAAATTTAATGTACGACTTCCGGTTCGTGAAAATAAACAATTTCTAATCAACAACTTGATTTTTTTTTTGGATGTTGGCCCTGTAAAGGTGAGAAGCAAACGTTTTTAAGAAATGGGGAGTTGGAAGGATGTCCAAAGTGAAAAACTGAAGCAAGCAGGAGATTAAGTTCACTCTAATTTAAACAAAACAAGTAGCCGTCTGAGCCGAATTTCGGTATATATTAAACAAAGAAAAGGTTCATAATTTAGAAAAGACTTTGACGAATATCGTCAACATTATTAACTGAGAAGAATATTCCCATAGAGCAGACTATAAATCGCCAGTCTGAGATCTTAGCTATGTTTCATTTTCAATGTCAACATGATTAACCGGGAATTAATTTCATGTAAATCGTTAAATGTAAAATTGTTGATAGGTTACTCTTTTTAAAATATTGGTGTTAAAATTACGGCATGTTAACTCAAATTTTCCCATAGAGCAGACTATAAATCGGCAGTCTGAGATTTTAGCTACGTTTCATTTGTAGATACGTTACTCTTTTTAAAATATTGGTGTTAAAATTACGGCATGTTAACTCGAATTTTCCCATAAAGCAGACTATAAATCGCCAGTCTGAGATTTTAGCTACGTTTCATTTTCAATGTCAACAAGATTAACCGGGAATTAATTACATGTAAATCGTTAAATGTAAAAATGTAAATACGTTACTCTTTTTAAAATATTGGGGTTAAAATTACGACATGTTAGCTCGAATTTTCCCCATAGAGCAGCCTATAAATCGCCAGTCTGAGATCTGAGAGCTCTACGTTTCATTTTCAATATGAAACTTTTTTTGCCTACAGTAACTGTCTAAATGCGTAATGTATATCACTGGATAAATATGATAAAGAGAATTTATAAAACTATATTACTAAAGTTTAACACGTTTGTGGTGTGTTTTCGCTATTAATGGGAGGAATTGTACAACTACGTAAATGCACCCACCCCAATGGATACACACAAGAGCGTGCATGGGGATAGGAATAAACGAAAAATTTTAATTCAAAGTGGTTTTTAACAAGTTAAATATTTGGTCTCCTCGATTACATGTTTATTCCTACGTAATGCATTTCCCCTCACAATATTTTCATTTCGCGAGGGGATGCTCCGCTTTGCGGTGCCATTGTTCCTTAATATCTGTTAAATCTTTGAATAACAAATACTCACATGAAGCATTTATCATACAATAATACTTTGCAAAAGAAATTGAAACAAAATGCAAAACTTTGGAAAAATTAAAATTTTTCAAATTTGAACCGATTCCGATTGAAAAAAACCCTGATCCCAAACAGAATTAGTTTAGAATAAAAATTTCACATAAAACTGCGGTTTATTCTGAGAAATTGATATATGTAATTAGATCAATAAACGAACAAACCATTTCAAATTTAAACAACCCGGATTTTGTGCAACATTGTGATATATTTCAACTTTATGTGATTTTGTACTGGGTCAGTTTAATTACAATCGGGATGGGTACGAATTTAAGATTTTCTCATTATTTTTAAAATTTCACAATTTCGTTTCAAATAATAGATGACATTAGTCATTCAGGTGGCCTATTGCAATTGGTCTTTCTCCCTCGTCGTGCATCGTCCGCTAACAATTTTACATTTTTAACTTCTTCTTAAAAACTACGAGGCCAATTGTTACCATTTATGGTTTGAAGCATCTCTATGGTAAGAAGAATCTAAATTATGAAATTCATGGCTCTATCACCCCGAGGGCGTCATAGAAGGGGCCAACTATGAAAAAAACCCAAATTTTCAAAAACCATGTTTACTCCCATGCATGTGGGAAAAACTGAATGCATAGCTATGATGTACATGAAGCCCTTTACGAAATTTTTTAAAGTCATGGGCCCTGGGTCAAGAATTCGGGCCCTTGTGTGGGACATATATGGCCATATAGTAAAATGTTTTAAATCTAAGAAAATCTTCTCTACTCCCATGTTTATTTAATAAAACTTATATGCGCGGTAAGGATGTCCATGAAATCATCTACCTGAATTGTGAAATTAATGACCACTTGTAGAGGGTTTCATACCATAGGTCTGGGCCAATATAGCCATGTAGTAAAAATGTATTTAATCTTAGAAATATTCTTCTTTAATCCCAAACATGTTTGTGTAAAAGGTAATGCATGGTTATGATGTCTACGACCTCCTCTACTGAAATTTTGAAATTAATGGCCCGTCGGTCAGGAGTTCAGACCCTAGGGCGGGTCAATATAGCCATATAGTAAAAATGTAATAAATCTTAGAGAATCTTCTTCTCTTTGCCCATATATATTTGAGAAAAACTAAATGCATGGTTCTGAAGTCTACGGACTCCTCCACCTAAATTGTGAAAATTATGGTTCCATGGACAGGGTTTCAGACCATATGGTGGGCAATATAGCCATATAGTAAAAATGTAATAACTCTTAGAGAATCTTATTCTCCATTTCCATATATATTTGAGAAAACTAAACCCATGGTTATGTCAACGAAGTCCTCCACTTAAACTGTGAAATTCACGGTTCCTGGGAAAGGGTTTCAGGCCATATTGTGGGGCAAATTTGACTATATGGTAAAAAGATATTAAATCTTAGAAAATCTTCTTCTTTACTCCCATATATATTTAATAAAAACTAAATGGTCCCTTGGTCAGGGGGTGAGGCCAATATGGCCACATAGGAAATATGTATTGATTGAATAATATTTTCTTTGTACTATTTAAGTCGTGGGATAAAGTCATTATTATGTTCATAATGTCCTGATGGTAAATTATGAAATTCACTGCCGAGGCCATGAGGCAGAAGTTGGGGCTTTCGGGGGGGGGGGGGGGATACATATGACCATATATTGAACATGTATTTTTATTCAAGGAAATTGAAAATTACACAGTGAATTGTCACTTGGCAATATTGAATAAAATATTTAGGAAAAAAAAAATTATATCCTGTGCATTGTTTACGTGTAGAAATACTAGTAAGATGTATGTATTTTTTGTGCATCATAAATGAAACTGTGAATATTATAAACAAAAAAAGACTATTAAAGGCCTGCAGGTCTCTTATTACCAACTGTTTACAATTTTTGGCCCCCGGAGCTTAAGTTTAGATAATATGAGCTTCCTCTAACTCTTGACCCCCCCCCCCCCCAACATTTTCATGAATTATTGTTTTTCAAACATCAAATTATAAAAGCAGGATAACAGTCAGAGGAGTGTAGGATTAGAGTTTAGACTTCAAAATAAAGCTTTAACTGCAAAGATGAGACTCTGACATGTCAGTGTAAGGGATATGGTACTCAGGTGACCGTCAAGGCATGTGGGCCTATGGTTTGTTCAAAAATGATTGTAAAGCAATTGTTACATGAGAGTTACAGTTATATTGTAAATTTTATCCAAAGGTTTAAAAATGTCTACAATTCTTGATTTTGATTTTTAAAAAAAATATTTATTCATCGAACATATGTAAAACTTTATTTGGCGGTCTTTAACATGTATTTATACAAAATTGAACTGTGCATCTATAGATGCCACATTTTTAGCTCTAAAATATACAACGATGTTTCCGGTTTCTATTTCATACATGTAATAGCAACATATATATATATATATATATATATATATATATATATATATATATATATATATATATAAAATTAAAAGGCGATATTGGACTTATGTTTGAATAATTACATTTCTTTATCGATTCGCCAAATAATGCACTAGTGTTTCGAGCCACCTCAAGAAGATAAGGCAAGACACATGCGTTGAAAATGTAAATGTGTGGCAGGTTTTTTATTAGTCTGCAAGTTTTTCCACGCAAAATATAAAAATATACCATAAACATTTTAAAACTAACCTAAACATGGCAATGACAAGGCTAACTAGCAAGATGTTTGAAAACAGCATATACATTGCGGCTACTGTGGGGACTGTCCAGTCTTCTTGTGGGCAGTCTATTAAGGATGTGCCGGATGTTACATTAGAACAACTCGGTAAGTCACTACCTGAAAAATAAATGTAAATAAGCAAATATGAACATATCATTTAATATTTATTAGTTTGACGAGATATTGGCGCTTCTGATTGGTCGAAAAATTTCTTTGATACCTGCATCAATAAAATATTTGCCGGTGTAAAGCAGATTAATGACTCCCGTAGAATAATGACCAAGTCATTATTTTACGTAGAAAAATGACCCTTTTTTGCCCCGCTAAGAAATAATCATAACTAAAGTATTTTTTTCTATTACAGAAAATAGTGGATGAATCTATTTCACCGTCTATTTTCTATAAATAACAACTGCTGTATTTTAAAACTGTTAATGCTAATATGAATACACAAACCAATTTATATTCTTTTAATTCCATTTTATTTCAACTTAACTGTTAATGCATGAAGACATTTGCATCCTCATGTTAACAAACATGACTTGAATCAAACGATAATCCACATGTCAAGCAGCCATTAAACATTTTGAATTTTTGGTATACCGAGCCCGTTTTTTTTTTCAAAGATATTTTTTAAACACATTTAAAAAAAAATACATCAGGGCAGGCCATTTTTTATACAGACGGGCGGGGATGAGAATCTAAAAAATAATTTTTTTTTTAATTTTAAGTAGCCTGACACAAGCAAGCTTTGTGTTAAAATTTAGATTTTCATTAATACAAGACATGACACATACAGGAATTTAGCATTTTTTATAAAATGACCTTGAACTTCCCAATTGACCTTGGGTCAAGGTCATGACACACCCTTAAGTCATAAGCAATCTTTGTATGAAGTAAGAACTTTCAATCGGGGTATTGTATGACCATGGGAGGGAGCGACTTTAGATTTCCGAGCATAAATCCGAGCTGTTCATATAATTTTCTTTAAGCTAATAGATAGCCTACACTTGCTCTATCACGCAATTTATATCGACCTCTTTTGAATTACAGCTTCCTAATGACATGCTTGTATAGTTCCGAGCTATTTTCAGATCTGAAAGCAAGCCGAGGGATTGCCTCCATTTATTCCAACAGGTTACTTGTCCATCTGTCAATGGTGCGTCCCAGTCAAAGGAGCTACTGATGAGTGATCCAAGGAACAGCTTTCCCTTTACAGTAGTTGGTTCTACTAACCCGAGAGAGTCAAATATGTTAAACAGTGGAAAGTATCGTGGTGGGTGTGAATAAGACTGTGTCTAGGTTCCAGCTGATTCCTAAACTTCTTTGGACTGGCAGGGTGTCCTCATTAAACTCCAGATCCCTGAGTTTTTTGGCCAAGTCTCCAAAACCAAACGCCTTCATCACTGCGCAGAAATTGAAAGCGTTCTTATAGAGATGCAGCCTCTTTTCTTTGTGTAGAGCTCAGTCCTCAAGAGGAGGTCAATAGCTTGAGTCGCATAGGATATAGAGGTTAAGCCAATATGTACATAGAAATCTCGCTGTAGGAAATGTGCTACGTCCTCTCCAAAGGTGTATTCACTGAGATATGCTATCGGGGAGCCGGGGAGGGGCTGTTTTGAAAAACATGAACACTCATTCAAAATTGATCAGTCTCCATGATACCAGAGAAAACGTAAGTAGTCTTTGTGTTCATCTTGCTCTCAGAAACAATTAAACAGTCTTAATTGCTATGTATTCACGTCATCTGAAGCGCAACAACAGGCTGAATAGGCTGTTAAGCAAATCCGGACCAGAGAATAAGACACCGTTTAGAGATAGGCCACAGTGTTTAGCCGATGAGTCGAATACTCTTCTTATCTGGTTTGGTTTCTTGGTGTGGTAGACCCCACATATTGGGAGATCCCATCGTCCTTGTACAGGGCGTAACGTGTGCCGAATGCAGGAATCTAAAATTAGTTAAAAGCGACTTTCCAATTTCTAAAAATAGCGACACTTACATAAAACACCAGTCAAAACGATCAACTTTTATACATTTATTAGATTACATATATAGAAAAAACCCATAAATGATAAACAAATACAGAGCTAATCGATCATTACAAAGTTAAAGATATACTCAGCTGATTGGTGACGGAGATGTCAGGACAGTTCGATGAGACTGTACGCGCACAGACAGATCACAGTTCACAGACGGATCACATATTAAGTTAACAGAAAACATAAAAAACACAGTTCTTGGTTGGTTCACAAGGCAGATCCGCACGGCGGGGCCGAATTACCGGAGTACTTCACATCCAGCGTCTTTTCGCCGCGATATCCCAAGGTCTCTCTCCTCGCAGACGATACTCCCCATCCTCTCATGAGCGCCATGACTTCACACACATAGCAGCATGACAAAAACATATACACACAAAACAGCTGATTATCCTAACAAGGGAGAGAGACCTCTGCATGTTTATTTTTTAGAATACCTTGCATGAAGGTGAACATGTGTTCCTTGTTTAAAGGATCCTTCTGCATGATTATGTGCATACTTTTGGCCCTCTACAAAGCCTGCACTTTGTTATCCGGGACTTTTTGTCTGTTAGATCGGAAGGGTAAGGGTGCTATCTAATACCCCTCACAATCCTATATGAACTCCCCAACCATCAATCTAAGACAGTTCATGTCTTTACTAGACAGTCCTGTTTTTTTCCTCAGGAGATTATTGAAATACAGTGCATCCTAAAATGTTTGAACTTTTCTTTAACTTTAAAATCACTTCACAGTCTTAATATTGTAGCTCGGCCATTTCCTAGAATCGAAGTTTTGTATGTATGAAAGTCAGGTTTTTGTTAAATAACCAATACATGTGTAACCTATAATATTCCAGCGTAGTCCAAGCTTTTGTGCAAGGAAATTCCTTTTTGTCCTGTGATCTTGGCTTGCACATGATATGCCTCAGGTTAGTCTTCTCCTATCCGTAATGATTCATGGGATCTACCATCGACTGGAGGGAAATGGCAAGCAACTTCGGTCAGATATGGAGGGTAACACCAGATGTTGGTATCTCATCTTTAGAATACGGTTCTTGGTCACATTTAATCAAATTAGAAAGAGCTAGGATGCAACTTCCATCGAATGACTCTATAACAAAACCAGTTGCTCTCCTGCCGTAAGAGTCTATACGACCCATGCAAGAAGATAGGTAGTAGGCAGTGCACCCATCAACACCAGAAAGCTGGGTTAACTAACAAGTTGTTGCTTTGATCGCCAATGATTACGTATAATTTCAGTCGAACCTCTGGGTTTCCCCTCCTACATGTATACAGTGTCTGTAACCATGATTTTCCAATAGAGGTTCCTTTGTAGATCTGATTACAAAAGTTTAATGGGATTTTGATTTTTTAGAGATAAATGATAAATGGGTAATATCCCTTTGTAGTTTATAAATTGAAAGGTTAATGAAATGCGCAGATAATGAGTAACCAACGATATAAACGATGCCAAGCTTTAAATTTTCCGTGCTTTACAAAGTAAAAATTATTTGTCCTTGACCCTGATCATCAGTGCGATTTTTAAAAATTTGCATGAAATCATATATACCTGTCAAAAATTGCAAAAGTTCAACAATACCCCGTCAATTGTAAGGATTGGGTTTGACTTTTGTATTTTAATTTATCATCAGTGATTGTAAAAAGTGCTGAGAGCAAGTTTTGGCTTGGGATGAAACAGTTTTTCTACACGTGAATAAGTTCTGATATCGACGAAATTTCTAAATCTTGAACGATCGACGAAAAAAATTAAGCATGTTGCTGGTACTGCTAAAGTTGCTCCCAGTACTTTTTAGAATAAGGAATTAATTTTCTTTTATTCGTATATCTTTGAACTTGTGCGATAAATGAAGTCATATGTAGCTGTTCTATTTTTAGCTTATCACATAATACACAGTTGCTGCGCTTGCTTTTTGCCGGTGAAAAATGTAGATAATGATGTATAAACTTTACCATTGCCATATTAGGATAAATTAGTATTCATTGTCTGAAATTTAGTCTGTTTCTAGTGCATTTATTTCATACAGTAATCTATGGGCGTCCTTAACCTAGCTTCGTATCATAATATGCTACGTTTAAACGACGCCACCTACTAACAGTAATTGATTACGAGTACTTATTGAAAACTGATGCTCACTTATTGAGAGATGAAGGCTTAATTTCTAATTTTAATCGAAATCTACAAAAAATGCGTCATGTTTTGAAAAGTTTATTTTAGAAAATTACATAATAAGCGAACTTTACAGTTAAATGAACATTGATTTCTATGATGTATATATGATTGTGAATAAGTTTGCATATTACTTATTCTAATTATTTTTTGTCTTGCCCTTGAACCTTTTGTCTCCATTACCTTTCTTTGTATAAAAGACTCCATGTGACACTAAAAAGGCACATGATGGTCAAATTTAGAAATGGTCAAGTTTAGGTAACCCATATGTTTACAATTGCACATATAATGGTTTAGAAATACTCATGAAAATAATAGACTAAAGCTAAACGACGTTATTCTACTGTTGCTTGAAAGCAAAATGTTGTTTAAACTGTTCAGCGTAAACATTTTGTTCTCGCAGTCCTCTCTGTTAAGTCCTTTTCCTACTATTTTCACTAATCGACCCTTTCATGGTTTATGACCTTATCCACGTTTAGTTGTTGATTTTGAATAGATAGCAGCGATGTAACCATTGACGTCACAATGACGAGACGTAACAAACATGTTTCTGATAACATCGAACTTTGGTATAGCAGGCCATCGGACTTTCCCGCAAACCATCGTACTTTAGCAGAACCATCACATTTTTTGATATACATTTATATATTGTAACTACGCTTCTGCGGGATAGTTTTTTTTTAAAGAATTAATATTATGCTTATTTTTATGAATTAAAAGTAAATTTGCATGTAGAAATATGTTTTATGCCTTTAAAAAGTATTATATATTTCTTTTCGTAAATGTAAAGTAGGTAATAGACTGTCGTGTTAGGCGTGTTTTTTATCGAGACTATAATCTATTCGGAAAATTTCGGAGTTTTTCATTCTGTATCGGGATCGGTATACGGGACATACTAAAGACCTGAAATACTAATGACCTGAATGACATGATATTTAAATTTCTACGCTCTGCTTCAAATAAAATGATTTTCTGTGTGTATTTATTATCTTTCCATGTGAAATGTGGCAAAAAAATGTATTGAAATGACATCCATATCAATTATTAACGCAAAATTATGAATGGACCTGAAAATTTGAGCTGAACTTTTTTTAAAAATTATATTGAGAACCTCATGCATTTAAATAACAATGATTAACTTCATAAACTGAAGTGTTGATAATATATATAATTCTATTTAGGAAAAAAAAATATCCGGCTTATTTTTTATCTTTAAAATTGTGCAGTTTCTACCGGATAAGCATGATCTTACATGTACCTTTAAACTTATCCATTTCTATTTTATTATGTGGTCCCTTTATATCATATAAACTAATGCATTACGTATTAATTCAATAAAATGCAACAAAAAATAAAAATGGATTGAAAAATTGAAATACATAATCTTCGAGAGAATAATAATGAGTTGAACTTTGTACTAGAATAATGTACGAATCTGTGTGTTCTCTATCACTTCATTCTATGGCAATTACCGTTAGAAATGCTTACAGTAACGAACTCGATTCTTAATAATAGTAAAATATCAAACTTCAACACGTTTTGCTGAAAATATATTTAAATTTACAATAAAAATTAGTACAACCAACTCGTTATTTTCTTGTTTGTGGCGTGTCTTTTATGTAAACAACAAATGATGATTCATACAACAATCATATTTTTGTGGCCCATTTGACACTTGCGTCAATATGTTTTATTGTTAAAATTGAAAAAAAAACTGCATAGCTAGATATTTAGCTGAGGGATGAAAATCTTAGCTGTATTGAATGATATAATTATACATGTACATGGCCTAGATCCTTTTTGTTGCAGCTGAGTGGAAAATTATAACAATTATTTTTTTTTTAAACCAGTGAGTGGGTATTTAGGACTTGTAAATCGTTAGGTCAAATTTCACTAATTTTTTTATAACTGTCCTAAATGAAAATTTCAGATAAAAGACTGATTTAAAAAAAAAAAAACAATTAGGAAGGGTGGTCCCCCTCAAATTTAACTTCATAAATCATTGATTCATATAGACTTAGAACACAATTTGTTCCTTGTTTACACATTAATGTCTAAGGTTTACTACCAATCTGTCCTGGTATATAAAAAATGCTAGTGTATGCATATTAATTTGCATTTTTAAAGCCAAAGTTGTCATATCCAAAGTATTTGCCCGATGGTTAACTCGCACTAAACTTTCCGCCATGGTGTAAATTAGTCGAAACGCGTTCCTGGGCTCATTCTTTCGATCAAACTAGATCGCATCAGATTGTTCAATTTTATTTATTAACTTTTTTGTATGAACCAAAAATGTCCCATACATGGTATGAATATCTGCCCGCGATACATGATGAACCCTTCCTACACTTTTCGCCATGACGTTAATTAGTCAAACCGCGTTCTTGGTTACCACGTTCTGGAAAATTTTATTCCATTCTCTCGTCAGATGTCGCGCTTCGCTAGCGTCTATCTATCAAAACTAAAATCGCGCATTCAAGAAACGGACTGCCTTCTTCATTTATTCAGCATTTTTCAAATCACCAGCTTACTTTCATTTTTGTTATTTCGAGCTGGTTTATCGAAAATGAAAGAAGGTTTTTAATTTATTTCTCAAAAATTATTTATCAGGTAAAATTCGATCACATGCTAGAATACAGACAACGTCAGGAAATGTCTAGTGAGGAATTAGATTTAACAGTGAAAGTTCAACTTGCTGCCCACAGGAAATCTAGTACGCACTGGCCCTAGTCTACAAGTAAAAAGCAAAAACCAAAAGGGAGAGAAAGAGTAGCACAAAAGTACTATTTTGCGGGTCAGCAGGTATGTTGATATATTTGTCGTGGCATCGGAAAATTCAAGCTTAACAGCATAGCTGCATCTCTGGATAAATATGGCCTAAAACATAGGATTCATGAAAACACTGGGAAAACCCCTAAAAATGCACTCAGCCTCACAGATGTTCATCGTATATGCCAGTTCTTTAAAGAATATACATTAAAGAACGGACTCCCGTTGCCAGGCAGATAGCCAAACTACTCAGTCCGTGGTGACAAAGTCCTGTTTTTGCTTCCCTCTGACAAAACAAAGTCTGATATTTGGGAACTTTATAACCAAGCAGCGAAAATGCTTAATTATAGGTATGTGGAATTCTGTTTTAATAAAATAGTCAAAGTTATTTTATGTACTCATGTGCTGAATCATAACCAAAACATATATAGCATTTTTTGTGGGTCTGTTAAGCATTTTGAAGTGCATTTATAATACATGATGCACATGATGTATGGTACATGTACCTTGAAACGAATTAACATTCCTAATTATTACTAAGATTGATGTGAATATTTGATAAATAGTATACATGTCCAGAAAGTTTTCCATTGTTGAGAACATGAAATTGAAAATTGTTAGTCTTCAAAACTATGCATAATTAGGATTTTTTTAAAATGGCAGATAAGTGAGCTTGTCAGAGTTCAAAAATGTTTGGTTGGAACAAACACCACACATCCTGATTATGAAGCCAGCTACTGATCTGTGTCCCAAATGCTAGAGATATGCTCATAACATCAGTAATGCAAGGAACCTGTCAGAAGAGGAAAAGAAAACCATAATGGATGAGTATATGTGTCACCTGGACAAAGCCAAGCAACAGAGAGAATATAACTGTCTGAGTTATATATAGAGTTTATATAGATTGAAATAGTACATGTACATTGTATTAACTATTTTAGAGGTTAACTTAGTCATTCATAACTTTATTTATTTTAGGACAAGTATGTACAATGGACATGACTCAGATGTACAGCTTTGACTTGACTTTGCAGATTCACTATCCTCATCATGCACAAGAGGTGGGGCCTCTGTTCTTCAAAACCCACAGAAAGTACCAAGCCTTTTGGTGTGTGTGCAGAGGGAGCAGGTACATGTTTTATCATTAAACATTCGTTTTGAAATCTAATCAAGCTTAATTAAGCCTACTTTGTAATTTTTTTTTTTGTTTGGGTTGTAAAAAAATATTGAAAAGAATGATATGTTTTCTGCGAGTAAATCATTGATTTCACTTTCACTATAGGTGAGCAAGTATTCTATCTGGCCCCACCGTCACCAACTTTCCTCAAGTCAATACTCAGCCTCAAGTCTGAGTTTTGACCTCAAATTTATGCACTTTTCATATAAGGATTTGAGTTGAGGACTGAGTTGAGTGATTTGAAAATTTTGGTGACGGCGGGGCCTGCTGGATGAGGCTGAGGAGGTAGGCAAGGGAGCCAATACTGTGGTGAGCCTATTACATCACTTCTTTGAGCATTGGGGATATGGAGAAGGATGCTGTACTGCAGATTGATAATTGTGCCGGACAAAACAAAAACAACACAATGATTAGGTAAATAGTTCAAATGTTCCATACATATAGAGGGTCATATGTTTATAAGTATATATGTGAACAGATCAATAGATTAATCATGTTTACAGTATTTGTATATATCACATGTTAATGTATATGTCTTGAAATTCTCAGATATGGCATGTGGAGGATAATGACAGGTCGTCATCGCAGCATAGAGTTTTCCTTGATGGAAGCTGGACACACAAAATTTAGCCCAGACTGGCATTTTGGACTCTGGAAGATGAAGTGGATACATTCTACAGCAGAAACTCTTGATGAGGTAGCAGAATCAGTGAGGCGCTCCGCAAGAAATGGCTACAACATACCCCAGCTCATCAACGAGGCCGAGAGGCCCGTCTCCTTTTACGACTGGGCATGTTTCTTTGAAGCTTTCTTCAAGAAACTCCAACCCATTTCTAAATTTCACCATTTCAGAATGTCAGATGAAAGTCCAGGAGTTGTCTTTGTCAAGGCATATAGTAGCTCTGCAGAAAAACCCATTAACATTTTGAAGAGAGGACAGCAACTGCCTAATGCTGACACTCTGCCATCCGTGACTACACCCAAGGGTCTTGATGCTGCCAGATAGTGGTATCTTTATGATGAAATCAGACCCTTCTGCAGAGATACTTCGGATAATCTACAGTCTTGCCCTTAGCCTGTGTGTCCGAAACCTCGTGTCAAAATAGACCCAGAGAAAAGAAAATGTCCAAAGCAGTTTGCCTCTCCAGAGATGTGAAATATGTGGTGTATTGTGTAATTTAATGTACAGTGTCATGATATGCAGATTTATGTGTAATATAGTTATACATGTCTTATATAAATTGCAGTATTTGAAATTATTTGTACATGCATGTAGCTGTATTAAATAGGAATTGTGTAATGTTTCAAAATGTTAAAAAAGTTTTGTTTTAAAGAGTTTTATTACATGTAAAATAGTAACGTACAATTTTAAAAAGCATGACCTTTTTGCACTAGAATTTGATTTAAAATGATGCAATTATATTCAAATTTGAACACAATAAATAAATTCCATTTTTTTCACTTTTTAATAACTTTATATTCATCTGATACATTACTTTTTCATAATTGACTTTTCTTCCAATTTTCAATGCATTGTGAGAAATTGCTTAAAACATGTCTCATTTTTGCAGCGTCATAGCTCCTAAATTAAAAGGAGATTCATTTTAATATTTTGTGGTTTTATTTATTCATACCAAAGCAACATAAAAATGCAAAAATCTCAATTTGTTGGAAAACTCAATAAACCTGGTTTTCTGTTGGCTTATCTCACACACACACACACACAGACACACACACAGAC
>WFKH01011926.1:81389009-81403513 GCA_016163765.1 Magallana hongkongensis | reverse complement strand
TGTGTGTGTGTGTGTGTGTGTGTGTGTGTGTGTGTGTGTGTGTGTGCCACCATAGGGCCTGAACCCCAAACCAAGGGGTCAGTGGGCTTTGCGTAAACCATGCATTTTTTCCCATCATGTGTGGGAGTAGAGAAAAAGAAAATCTGGTCTATTTTTATTTGACCCCGCCAACGAGGCCATGATGTAGTATACCTTTCACAATTTATATTTCTCTAAATCAGAGATGTTTCAGGCAAAATTGATAATAATTGGCCTTGTAGTTTCTAAGAAGTTGAAAATTTCAATGATCATAAAACAGTTACACATCAGATGTAAGGTTAATTTAATTTTGACAGATGAAGGTAAATTTATTTTTCGAAGGTTTGTGACTTCACTATCAATGCAATTTTTTTTTTTTTTTTTTTTTTTTTTTTTTTGCTATCAGTTAATTATAATAAAAAAATTAACGCAGACACATAAATAACAAAATTTAAATGATTGGATTTAATTCCAATATTTTACCTGTAGGGTAGGTTGCAAGTAGTTATACCATTTATTGTTTATAACCCGTTTAGAGCACGGATGAGCTACAACGTCGTAAATTAAGTTTTCATGAGCAAATGCTAGAGGACTAGATCTAATTTGCCAGACATCTGCATAAGAGTCAATCAATTCCATGGCTTTCTTCGGATTGTGTCCATAGATTTCATCAATGATGCCAATGCTACGCAGTTCAAACAATCTAGAATGAATAAGTTAGTACAACTGTACAAATATTATAAACTGTACTTAATGATTATTTTTTGCTCGTAAACCTTATGTACTCCAAAAACGTATTATTACCATGATTTACATAGAAATAAAGTGATTGAAAGAGGTAAATATGGACCCTCAATATTTTAAAATAACACTCACTTAAGCTGCATGGTCAGAATTTTTGCTATAACAGTATCAAATAATTGTCGACACAAACAAATTATCTTGAGGTATCTCACTCCTCGCGTTTTGATTTCATTGCGCACATGATCATTATATTTAAAATGAGAATGCTCATATTTATATATTCAACACAGGAAAATTATTATTTCCAAATCATACAACATTCATAAAGAAAACCCAATTAAGTTCAATAGACAAACAAGTTTTTAGAGGAACTATTATGCGGAAGGCTTTTAAGACAAATATGACAGAAATCAGGCATTTTATGAAATTTCAATATACTTTTATCTTTTTTATACTTTATTCATAACTCAAATTTTTAACATTTGTTAAGTTTGAAACATATGCTATAGGCTCTGTGTAACATGTACACAATTAAATCATGTGAGTGTGATAGACTTTTAGCATAAAATGATGCAAATATATAGAAAAAGTCTGAAAATTTTAAAGCCAAATTTTGCAAGAATTTAACATTTGAAGCCCTCTATCTAAAATTTAACATCATTGACCCCCATGTTTTATTATGTCAAAATAATACTGAATACATATCTAAGCAAACTGAATTAATTTTAAAAAATTCTTGATATTCAAAAAGTTTTTAGTTCAAATCAAATTGCCACTACTAAAAAAATTGTCTATTTTAAGTGCAAAATGGTCAAGAAAAAAATTATGCAGCTTAATAAAGAATTTTTTCGTAATATCTCCATTCAATCTGATCATTGTGCATAATTAAAAAAAAATATTTGATGAAATATCTTTGCTTGATTAAAAATACTGGCAGCAAATGGCAATCGGGCTAAAATTGCATTTTACACAGGATGAAGCTCTGCCATTCAGTCAACTGAATGATATGCTATTTAGTCACTTTTTAGTTATCTTTTAGTCCCCTTTTAATTGACTGAATGACAGATATTCATCCTGTGTTAGGTGCAAAAAGGTCAAATTAAATTAGCTGTAACTTAGAGGGATGAAAACTGACTCCCCCTTTTTTTGTAAGTATTTTGTAAGTATGTATTGTCTACTGATTTCAATGATATACTTCCCAAGAAATTCTTGCTACATGTTTAAAGTACACAAAAAATAGCTTCTTTCTGGGAACACAAAGAACAAACCAAATGCATCATGGGAATGTTTAAAAAAGGGAACCGTTTGGTTTCACCCCCCCCCCCCCCCCCTTTAATGAGGTTTATTCAACCCGCATGTGATGCATCGGCTGTAAACAAAACAAACTTCAAAAATATTAGTGAACAAAATGTACACACTTCCCAAAATTATTTCATGTACCTTTATTTATATTGAGGTCAAAGTTGAAATACAATCACACCCGCCTCGACGTCAGAGGCTATTTTTAATTTACTCGTCAAAATATTTCTTACGCCCCAAGCAAGTGCTTGTATTACACTGTTTCTTATTTAAAATTATTTTTACCAAGATAATGATTAAGTATAAAGAATAACCAGGCATGAAAAAAACCCAAATCAATCAAACTTTATTTAAGGGGTTTATAAAAAAAAAAATCAAAACAGTAATGTACCCTACGGTATAAAAAACACAATATTAATACCTCGTGCGCCCCCATTCGCACTAATAACAGCTTTTCAAAAATATCCCTCAATTAGATAAAAAACATTTTTGAAAGGTTATTACATTTATTTATGTGGTCTTGTTCTGCTAGATTCTGATGCTATGAACTGTCTTATTCTCGGTTTATACATACAAGCAATTAATGTGTTTCAAAACTGTGCCGTGCAGCTGCTCGTGCTGTTCGGTATCTGTTAGAAAGGTGAGTTAACTTAATTGTTACTGGGCAGACATGCGTCGCATTTTACTCAATTAGTTTTATTTTTTTATAGGCAGCTAAGGACAGGAAACCGATCGAATTGAGTCATTTTGAAAACACATCCGAATAACATTTCTAACACGCACTCCACGCTTTTCAACAAATATGGTCATGGTAGAGTAATTAATCTCTCAATTGCAATTTTTTGGACATAACAATTGAGCAATTGAAACAGCAGACGATAATGGCAACGACTTAAATGCTGATGTTAAATTTTTTTCAAATAATAGAATATTAAAAGAGGGACGTTAACAATTTTGACAAGTATGTGAGGCGAAATAATACGATACCTTTTTTATGTCAAATTTGTTTCGTAAACAAAGTTCGTACATTAGTTTATCATCAAAATATTGCTAAATTTACCGGGGAAATTACTGCATTGTCTAATATTATACACATAGTGAGCATAACAATCTTTTGAAAGCGTACACAAAATTTTAATGTAAATCGGACCAATCAGCTTTAACCACTGTATTAAAAGTGCTAGTAGTAGTAACTTTAAGTATCCTTAATGTAAACGATGGCGATATAAGTTCCTTCTGCATAAGCTCGAATCTTACGTTTGTAGCAGAATACTTTCAATATTTAGTTTATGGAAAAAAATACTTTTTTGAACCATGATGTGTAATAAAATATGCAATTTCCAATTAAAAAAAATTATGATGTTCTTTATAATTTATTTTTTTCGGTCTGTTACAAAACAAAATTACATGTTTTATGTGTTTTGTTCACAAAATTGAAGAATATAGCTAGAATTACATACTAAACATTTATCATGCATTGATTAAATATGTCCTAATGTGAATGTGGTATACAAAGCGAATCTGACAATAAAAACATGTCCAAAAAAAGGAAATAATATTCGATAATCAAACTATGAAATAACGAATGCAAAGTTGCTAATATTGATGACTAGGTAAATGACCTAAAAGCGCGTTGTATAGGTACATGACGGAAATTTTATTTACTTTGCATGTTCCTCCAGATCATTAAAAATGATGGGTCCTTGGTCTTCTTTTGCCTTTTTGGAGAGCGTTTTGAGAAGAGCAGAGCAAACCAATCCTGTCACTAAGAAATAAACATAAGGCATTTACAGTTCATAAAAATCATATTCATAAAGATACAATTGTAGTCTCGTCTCAAAATGTTAAAACATATCTTCAAGGATGATTAACTATAATTTTTGTGTTCATGGATTAACCTATTTGGTTTTAGTGTTTTAAATATAATAGTATTGCACGTACTTATATACATACATGTTTATTTCATTATTATTTTTTTTAATTGTTTTAAGAATGATGTAATTAAATTTTGTTCAAAAAATATATAATATAAATAAATAAGAGAAAAGTATTTTTTCATCATTCCTTATATTTAAAAACAAAATGCGTATATTTGCATATAAACGAACATTCTGCTACTGGAAAAGAAAATCATTATATAATGTACTGATTTGCAAGAAAGAAAATGCTTTCGATTGAATAATAGAATTGCGTTTTAGGGAAAAACGTGTTTACCTTATTTTCAAACATTGCTGATAAATTATTAATCATGCATTTATATCATTACTTCTTTGTTTTTAATCTTCCTACAAAATCGACAGAGCTGTAAACACTCCCCCTGTTATAGTGAATATTTTTTTCACAATTTGTCAATGATCATATTACACATATCGGTATTATTTTCTGTTAATACTCTAATTTTCTATTTTGCAAATGACACAGTAATATAAGCAAAAATGGGGGGGGGGGGGGTTAATATCCCCACAAATAAAGTCTAGGGGCTATATTTGAATCACCCTGCCCGTCCGTCTGTCTGTCTGTCTGTCCTTCTGTCTGTCTATATACAGAATTGTGTCCCCCTATAGACACTTTTACTTCTGCATGGAATAGTCTGAAGATGTGTACATATCTTGAACACCAGATGTACACCTGTAATTTTTATTTAGATTAGACAAGATCTAATAATGTAATGACAAATTTCATTTTCTTTATCCTATATATTGTACACTGATGTTAAGAGAAAGGGAGGGATTCCTCACTTTTTTAAAAACAATTAATAGTAAACACTTTAAAATATATTTATATTAATACATCCAAAATATTTTATTGTCATTATTTCATAAGAAAATCACAATTCTATGGGATCAAAATTAAAAACTAGAAATATATCTAGAAAAGTTGACACACTTTGTTAATCATTGTAGAAGTGAAAGTGTTTTTATCGAGGTTTCTAATCGATTTAATAAAGGAAACACAATGCCTTTCCCGTTTAATGATCCACAGGGCTGGACCCTTAAATATTCAATTACTTGTCTCTCAAAAATGAACATCAATTTAAGATAGGTGTAAAAACACAAAATATTGGTACTTTGTTTTCTCGAGACATTTAGTATGATATTAAGAAAAGGGGACGGCCTCTTAATTTAGGGGCCATGATACCCCTATTTCAAATAACTTAAAAAAGGATCAAGATTTGTAATGTACTATGTAAGCAAAAGTCTATATTTTCATCGGTATTGCATCGTATCCTTTCAACAAATTGGACGGATAGGTGTAAGAAAAAAAAAATTATTTTTGAGAGCTTTCTTATCATATCAAGAAGAAGGGGCAAAACCATTTATTTAGGAGCAAAGGGACTCGTAAAGTTTATTACAAATTACTTAAAAACGATAGAGATTTTGTAATGCATTATAGAAACAAAGTCGCTGATCGTAACAATATCTGCTGGAAATAATAACTGCAACACCCATGTATCCCTTAACTATGAACTTTAGGAGACTAAACACTTGAGTTTTTAATATGCCGTATGAAAGAAATTTAAAACGCTTTATTGAGAGTTGTGAAATATATTGGCAATCCTATACATTATCTGAAAGTGTTTGTGTGTGGGGGGGGGGGGGGTCTGAAATATAATCGATATTTCATCGTAATGTTTCAAAACATCGCACGGAAGACATGTTCGTTTCCCGTGACAAGATCGTATCTAGTTCCCTCTAATCATTCTTCTTTTACGCTTTTTTGTACAAGCGATTTCTTTGGACGTCAAGTGTACATCTAGCCGCTGGCCACATTACTGCATGTTACCCGTAGTAGTTCTTATATTCAAATGCTAAAATATTCGACGTTAGAGAGAGAGAGAGAGAGAGAGAAAGAGAGAGAGAGAGAGAGAGAGAAATTTGAGATTTTATAGTGTTCAGGAAATCAAGATATACACAACATGCCGGCAAACGCATGTATACATGAATGCATTTATCTATATATGTGAATAAATACGAAAACAGTCTTCCTTTTAAAGTCTTGAAGAATAATTGAGACATGGGCGCATTTTTTCAAGGAGAACGGTTACATCCCGCAATTGATATAGCCTGTGTGCATACAGGGGTCATTGAGTTTGCAGCATTTCTTAGATGCCGGCAAAGCGACCCGGCGAGCTCTAATGCGGTCGTACTGGAGGGGTGCTTCGGTGGCATGTCTTTGGTGCCGGCAAAGTTACAACCATCTAAATTTAGCGAGCTACTGACAGAAACAAGACTGTTACAAAGCGGGAAATTTACGGCATTTCGAAACAAGCTCCAAATATTCGAACTGAAAACAAAGCCACCCTAACCCTAACCCTAACCCTGATATTATTATTAAATTAAAACGAAAAATATTAAAATTCTTTATTTTAAAGATAAAATCGTTAAACAAAACACAATTAAGAAAGAAAAGAACATTCAGCATTGAACCCGGGTCGCCTGGGCACAAGTCCACCACTCTAATGACTGAGCTACGCGGACTCTCGCTTCAGGACTTTTGAGCCAAAAATCTCGAGAATACGTTGATCGATTTTAAAATAAATTTCATATTCTAAAGTTATTAAAGCGTCTCTATCGAACAAAAAAACATAAAAAAAAAAATTAAAACAAAAAAAATTAAAAATGACTGTTTTTGTTTCCTTCCGGTGACGACCGGAAGTGACGGCGGACGTTCGGATATGCAAAGTGCACTGCAGCTGACGACTCTCTACAATCCCTGAAAATTTGAAAGTTCTATCTTTACTACTTTTTGAGAAAAATTGTGAACAAGCAAAATCATTAAATCTTTAATATCTCGGGACCGGAAGTGACGACCAAAAAAATCTCGTGTAATTTTTTTTTTACAAATTTTGTCAAGAATAAAATCTGAATGTTTCATCGAAATCGACTGAAGCATTTTTAAGAAAACGTGACAGAAAAAAAAATAATAATAGAGGAAAAGAAACAAAGCAAAAACAATAACGTCTTCCGTTGGAAACGGAAGACCTTACCTAGACGCGACTCCTTGCGAGCAACAAGTTGGAAACAAGTTGGAAACGAAAGACCTTAAAAATAATAGAGGAAAAAACCCCAAAGCAATTACAATAAGGTGTTCCGTTGGAAACGGAAGACCTTAATAATAGTGAAAAAAAACAACAACTCAATAACAATAAGGTATTCAGTTGAAAACAAAATACCTTAATAATACAAAAAAAGAAACAAAGCAATAACAGTAAGGTCTTACGTTGAAAAAGAAAGACCTACCTTTATAAGAAATTACGAAAACTACAAGGTCTTTCGTTGGAAACGGAAGACCTTAATAAATTAGATATGGCCATAACAAGGTCACCTGCTCCTAAAACTTTAACTTTCTCCAACATCTGCAATTTTGGGCTCAGATTCAGCATCCAAGTCTGTAAGCCGATATTTGTGCCCTGATGCAGCATTCATGCAAGTTAAGTGAATATAAGACTAGTAAAAACTTAGATAACAGGCTTCAAAAACTTTAACCAGGTTTGGACACGGACTCTTAGGATATAGCATAAGCTACCCCCGACTTCGTCTTGGTGAGCAAAATTAACTTACACATGGTGTGATCGCATCGATGCCAGAATAGTTCAGCCAATTCTTTTCTGTTGCTTAGTACAGCCCAGAGTAAAACATCCTCCTTCCAATCGTTTAGCCAATACTTCTTTGTAGAACCACCACACAGAAATGATACTATAAAAAAGAATATATTATAAGTTCGAAATATGTAATAAATTTGACAATTATCGCCAAGAAACTCCTTATAACGCATGCCATTGTCACTTTTGAAAGAATGATATCCTTAAATATGTGTGAACATCCCTTTTTTATTCGTTGATACGTTTTGTACGGTTATACGTTAAAAATGGGTTTTTTTTTCTTTTATGTAAATATAACAAGTGTCATATCTTGATTAGTGTAAAAATCTTTGATTGCTTAATATTTTAATAATTGACGCATTATCGATGATTTTGTAGACCGACAAACACAGAAATTCGTTTTGATTTCTGTCAAAAAAAGAGAATTGAATGGGCGAACCATAGTTTAAACTAAATGAGACAAGTGAAAGAACATTCGAAAAATAGAGGTACTGTGAGAGAGCTCACAAATAATACCAAAGATAATTTAATAACTTAATTTGTTTTCTGTACTGGAAATAATCGATACAACATTTATTGGAATTATCTTGTATGAAGTGTATTAGTATGGATCAGATAACTAAGTAATTAGGGTCTTCCGTCTTCAGCGGAGGACCCTACTATTATTCCATTGTTTCTTTTTCACTTTTCTTATTATTATTCTTTTTTTTTCTTACAAATTTTGTGCAGGCGATTTCTCGAAGATGGTTCGTTTGTACCGCGGCGACAGTTTTTCAAAATTTGCTTCCGGTCGGAAGTTATCGTCGTTAAACGATTTTAAAAAGTGAATGTTGTCTGCGTTTCTCAAAAACGAGTAAAGATATAGGGCTGAATCTTTCAACAACGATAGACGTCGCGTTTTTCTGGTACACCTCGGTAAAGAGAATGTCTGCCGTCAATTCTGGTCGTCATCGGAAGGAAATTTAAAAAATTGAATTTTTCAACTTTTTTGTCTTTTAACATTTTTCTTTCATTTTTTTCAGTTGATAGTGACCCTTTTACTTATTCAGAATATGTAATTTGTTTTAAAATCGATTAATGTATTCTCGAGATATTAACCATCAAAGTCCTGAAGCGGGAGTCCGAGTAGCTCAGTCGTTAGAGTCGTGGACATGTGCCCAGGTGACCCGGGTTCAAAACCAAAGTGCCGAATATTTTTTCCCCTACTTATGTGCTCAGATTTACGTTTTTATCTTTAAAATGATGGATTTTGTTCTTTTTCTTTTTAATTTTGTTAAAGAAGTTACAATAGTAACGCTTTTCCCTGTATATGTGTATTAAGATTTTAGCTATTTATTCATACTGAAATAAAGTTAAAATGTTGAGAAAAATAAATAGTTGCATCTTTAATACAACGCTAATACATTGTTATAACATTGTTATAGCATATGTATTTCATTTAGTAATTGTGTAATATGTAATATTTAGAATTTAATTTTGTACGTTTAATATATAAGTCACCGATTCAAAATATCATTTAGTTTTTCTGGCCGGCTTTCTCTTCATCTTTGATCTTGGACCTTTAATTTCAACCTAGTACCATTCTAGATTACTGTACTAATGACCAGACTAATTCGTTCATTTTTAACAGAGTTATGAATGTTGTGGCATTTGCTTCCGAGCCTTGCACTCAATTATAATGAAAATGTGTAAATGTACTTCGGACCCCATTCTTATTGTCTGTCAAATATGCAGCGGATTGAACAATTTAGAAGGAATTCCTAAAATCAAACGGCGCGTATTGCCCATAAGGGGAATTAAAATTTACCCAGTACACGGGATGTAAGCAGCCGTGTAATATTTCTGGTGCATGTACATTTCTTGTTTTGCGTTTAGTCTGTATCTATGATAGCGTGTAAACTACTTCTGAATGTTAGAACTGTGGAAATTACTGTCATCCATTTTCTACTGAATAAATTTACATGTTACTGATTTCGTGATTTCTACATTTATCAAGATTTTATCAATCCTGTCGAAATAAAACAGTCAAACATAATAGTAAACGGCACGAAAAAAAATCTTAACGCTGAAATACGTCTGTAAATTACATCAGTCATTGTTTTAGGACTTCCCCTAATTGTCGTGAACCGAATCCGAGATCCACACCTCAAAATCTACTTTCGATTTATTAACGACGAAGCCCAAGCCTTTTCCCCCCCCCCCCCCCCATCCCCCCTCCGGAAACAACACGCATCAATATTTCAAATGACCTCGCATTGTTACAAAACCTGAATAGTCAGACATCTTACACGTTGTTTTTCATCTCATACAAAAAATCAGCTCCTGTCCCAGGCGGAAACACCCCAAATTCAAAGAGAAATTCGGGAATTATTTTGCGTCAGCCATGTTTTGACGTGAACCTTCGGTGAAATACTGTTATGACACCTGCAAAAGTTGTGTGTTCCAATCTCGCCGGAGCCAACATTTGTTCTTTCTCTCTTTCTCTTTCTCCCCATTTTTATTTTATTATATATTTTATTTTTCTTACAAAAATATTTTTCACAAAGGGGTTGTTGGAATGTAGTACAAGATGAAAAACACTCTTCCTTTTAGATTAAGACAAAAACTGACCTTAATTATTAGAGTCTTCCGTCTTCAGCGGAGGACCCTTCTATTATTCTATTGTTTCTTTTTCACTTTTTACGGTTTCCGTCTTCAGCGGAAGACCCTATTATTATTATATTGTTTCTTTTTCACTTTTCTTTTTATTAAGGTATTCCGTTTCCAACGGAAGGCGTTGTTGTTTTCGTTAGGTTTCTTTTGACCTATTATTTTTCTTTTCCAACACAACATTTTTCAAAACCCAATATTTCAAAAAACGGTTCGACGGATTTTCAAGAAAATTTCACAGATAAACGTCAGTACCTAAAGCTATGCATACATAACTTTTTGGATATGACGTTTCTTTCGTTCGTCAACGCAATTTATTTTTTTCGAAAATTCATTTTTGTCCAGCAAATATTTAAATAATGGTTGAAGATAGAAACTTGAAATTTTCAGCGATGTTAGATCTACCTTTGGAAGGATGCCCTTAGATAAAATGATTATTGTCCGTCACTTCCGGTCGTCACCGGAAGGAAAGACAAAAAATCATTTTTTTCAACTTTTTTTCTTTTTTAATAATTTTTCTGTAGGGTTGATGTTGACTCTTTAACTGATTCAGAATACGTAATTTGTTTTAAGATCGATCAACGCATTCTCAAGATATTAAGCATCAGAGTCATGAAGCGAGAGTCCGAGTAGGTCAGTCGTTAGAGTCGTGGACATGTGCCCAGGCGACCCGGGTTCAAGCCCCGAGTGCAGAAAAAAAATCACTCATTTTTTGCTTAGATTTATGATTTTATGTTTAAATGATGGGTATTATCTCATCTATTCAAAAATTGGACGGAAGACCTATTCGTTGCTCGCAACGAGAACGATCTAGTTATGGTATTACGTCTTCAGCGGAAGACCCTACTATTATTCTATTGTTTCTTTTTCACTTTTCTTATTAGGGTCTTCCGTCTCAGCGGAAGACCCTTCTATTATTCCATTGTTTCTTTTTCAGGTTTATTAGGGTCTTCCGTCTTCTGCGGAAGACCCTACTATTATTCTATTGTTTCTTTATCAATTTTCTTATAAGGGTCTTCCGTCTTCAGCGGAAGACCCTTCTATAATTCTATTGTTTCTTTTTCACTTTTCTTATTGTTATTATTAGGGTCTTCCGTCTTCAGCGGAAGACCCTTCTATTATTCTATTGTTTATTTTTCAGGTTTCTTATTGTTAGGGTTTTCCGTTTTCAACCGAAAACCCTTCTGTTATTCTACTGTTTCTTATTATTATTTTTTTTCCCGCAAATTTTGTGCAGCCCATTTCTTGAAGATTTTTTGACTGATTGCTATGAAACTTTCAGGGTTTGTAGACGATGTTAAGGTCTAAAAACGTTTTTTTCAAATTTTTGAAATTCACTTCCGGTTATGAGTTATTGCCCTTTAATTGAAAATTAGGGGGGTCTTTTGTCCAGAGTTGATCTCGGGAACTACACATGATAAGTGCATGAAATTTGGCGAAATTGTAGCTAACGTGTTGAAGTTGTGCTAGCACGAAAGTTTTGGCAAATTTCTTTTTTAGTTTTTGAGCTATATATCGCCAGAGTTTAAGGTTTTTTCGGGGCTGAAATTTTGTCGCTTTTTGTATTATAACTTTTAAACTAAAAATATTTTGTTAAAACATATAGAAGAAAAGTTGTTTAGAATAACAAGGGCTTTCAGATGAAATAAAGAAAAAAGTTCATACACTTTTTTTTCTGATAGCTAAAAATTTTATCATTTTATGAAAAAAAATAACTAGATTACTTTTTATAAATTAAAATTTGTAATTTGGTATGAAATTAAACAAGCTCTGTGCTATATTTATTTGTAATCTCATAAAACAAATATGCGAGAATCGTACATGAACGAGTTAATTGTCTACATAGACACACAAGCGAACAATGCCGTTTCAGGGCGTAGCATTTATTGTTATTATTGTGATTAAATTTCACGGTTTTATTCTGTTTATCTAAATCATTTATAAATGCAATGAACATACACAACTACTTATTTCAACGTGCTATGTGTCCGCGCAGAGCAAATCTCTGTCGGGGCCTCCCTGTCATAAACAGTGACGAACGGCATTGTGGGAAAGCGATGGATGCCGAAACGCAGAAGAGAAGTTGTGTATTTTTTCGCCATACATGTTGTACGTTCACATGCACTTTCAATCCACAGTGAAACACATGAACATGTACAGGGAACACTACTTCGTATTTGTTTAAGGAGGGATATATTCTTCAGACTTCTTTGAATCGTTTACGAGGAAATTCTGACAGTCACAGTACTGTCGGCAGATGTTTACGTTTACACTGATCAGCTGTTGATAAGCTGATAAGAGTTACGAGTAATAAAAGAGAAAAGATGGACATTTAAAAGTGTGATTTATGTGGATGTTACTGAAGAAGGTAAGTCTTTTTACTCATTTTAAAGTTTCTTGTCTTTAGTGGTTAAAATGTCAGCATGTTAACTGGTTAACATTTAGTCTAGATGTACATGTAAGTACGTGCACACTGTCACTGATGTATGTTATTTTTTTAGTCCAGACAATATAAATCCTTTTAAGAGAATTGAATCCCAAATGAATACCCTGTAGACATAATATCAAGTAAATAAAATTGTATACTTCAGAGTTAAAACATGACTTTAATATTTTTATGATGCCGATCATTGTATCATTAGAGAGGTTTAGCAGACCAACGGGTACCCGGTACATGTACTTGTACATGTAGGTTACAAGTTAGAACTATGCGTACCACTGTACCAGTTCACATAATTTTTCTTGTTCAACAGTTATGATGTGTACTTTAATTGTCCTTGTTAATGTTTTAAATGTATTTTTAATATTCTCTTTTTTTATTCTGACTGCTGGCAGTACTGGCGTGCGAGCAGTTCTCGCCGAGGACCATTTCTCGCCGGTGCATTGTTACATCATATTTTCGGATATAATTTTATGTGTTGATAAAATGACTTAACAATGCACTGGTGAGAAATGGTACTCGGCGAGAACTGATCGCACGCCAATATTGATTAATTACAGACAAAAACTGAAGGTTGCGAGTGTTATTTTTTATTGAACACCATTGTTTAAAATAATTCTTTATATATGTGACGGTCAGACCATTTTGAATACCAGTGCCAGATAGCTCAGTTGGTAGAGCACCTGACTAGAGATTCAGGGGGCCCAGGTTCAAATCCCGGTTTGGTCCTTCATTATTTCTCCCATCCCGTTACAATATTGGTGCTGTGACCAACCCCTGGAACTGACAGGTTAACTCCTGCCAGGGGAAGAGCCAGGGGTGATTTTTGAGGGTGAAGATCATTTAAGGGGGAGGAATGTGACGGTCAGACTGGTTTGAATACCGGTGCCAGATACATGTAGCTCAGTTGGTAGAGCACTTGACTAGAGATTCAGAGGGCCAGGTTCGAATCCCAGTCTGTTCCGTCATTATTTCTCCCATCTTGTACATGTATATATATCAGATATATAACAGATGATTAAGAGTCATCACATGTTTTGCAAGATGCAATAAGTATATTAAAACCTTTACTTTACAACACAATACATTTAAGTGAATATTTATGTTTCTTGATATTATTTGGTGTGGTTTTCTCGACAGCGTCACATTCAAGTCGGTGTCAGCTACGTTATGCATAAACAATTTACCCGCTCCTAAACCACAATTTTATTATTAGTGGATTCAGCTTACCGCTGATCGGCTGCTGTTGCAGCAGACTAATAATATATGCACGGACAAAACACAATGAACTTATCAGAGAATGAAAAATTCATCGAGTTATTTTCAACTGTTGGAATTTGGGTATTTTTTTTAAAATGTATACTTGTGACAAAACATATCTGTGGTACATAAAGCTGTAGCTTTATGAAGAAAATTTGGGTTAGACCATATATAGCTACCATGCAAGTAAATGATATTATCAATTCGAATTTGTTGAGATTTTTCCGATAGCGTCAGGATCAATTCTGTCTGTTGCGACATACATAAACAAAACAAACCGCCGGTGTTAAAACTTTATGATTGGTCAACTCGTTTTCTTAGGTGGAGCTACATGTATTTATATTCTATAATAATGCACGCTTACGCAATGTCACAGCTTATTGATTTCACAGGACACTTCATTTACCAAACACTTCGATTTTCCCTTGTGCAAATTAAATCTCAATCTCTCTCTCTCTCTCTCTCTCTCTCTCTCTCTCTCTCTCTCTCTCT
>WFKH01011926.1:81335907-81354185 GCA_016163765.1 Magallana hongkongensis | reverse complement strand
TCTCTCTCTCTCTCTCTCTCTCTCTCTCTCTCTCTCTCTCATGCTTTTAATCTCGGCAAAGCATCAGAGAGGGACTTAATTTTGTAACAGAAATATCTCTGTCTAGTAGAAAAAATCAACAGTGAATTGAATATTATATCGATCCCTCATTTTTTCAATGTGAAGTCGAATATCAAAGCTTTGTAAATTAGTTCATGGAATTCCATGTGCATTATATATGTGCCTAAAATACATTGTATTGTTTTAAAACGATATCATTGTTAATGATAAAAACAAAAAACTCCTCGCTAAATTATTCACAAAACAAAAACCAGTAGATTTGACAAAACATGGGTGACTGTGTAACTATGTGGTATAGTAAATGCTTATACTTTGACGCTGTTCAGGTGGGTAATATCCCTTTGTAGTTTACGAATTGAAATTATTATTGACTGTCGCACTAGCCCATACATAAACTTGTCAAGGAGTCTCATATATGCATTTAATTCAGTTTCATTCTAGAGTAGAAAAACTATAATAATGTTTAATGACCACCACCTCCCTGTCTGAAATTATTCAAAACGGACTATTAGATACTTACTTTTAGCGAAAAACTTAAAGATTATAATGGAGTGCATGACCTGATAAATAGAATATTTTTTACCATATTTGTTAATTTTTAAGATAGGTTTTATGTGTATATGTTTTCATAGATAAACTAAAACTAGGTGGCTAGTATAAATGTATATTTGGCCCATTTATCTGTAACTGGATTAAAACTTTTCAATGTAATGCTGTGTCCTGTGTGTCCCAGACAGGCATTTTATCAAACTTTTTTAAGCTTGGACGGGGCTGTAGACAAGGTGATCCAATATCACCTTATATTTTCTTATTATGTGCTTAAATATTGTCAATAAAAATTAAAAATAATAAAAATATTACAGGAATCAAAGTTAATAACACCCAATATTTAATATCACAATATGCAGATGATACATCGATAATCCTTGATGGATCGGAAAAATCATTAAGGTCAACCATGAAAGAAATAGATGACTATTATAAGTTATCTAGTCTTAAAATAAACCAAGAAAAAACTCAGATTGTGTGGATAGGGAGTAAGAAATATTCTGAAGAAAAAATTTGTTCAGAAATGAACTTTCAATGGACAACTCAATTCAAACTTTTGGGCATATATTATGATGTAGATTTAGATAAAATTATAAAACTTAATTATGACAAGAAACTTGTTAAGATAAAATCTATTATAGAACAATGGAGCAAACGACAATTGACTCCAATTGGAAGGATAACACTGGTTAAGTCTCTTTTAATTTCTCAATTGAACCATTTATTTATAGCCTTACCAAACCCTAAGAGTAATGCATTAAAAGAATTAAACAATATTCTATTCAATTTTGTTTGGAATTCAAAATGTGATAAAATTAAAAGACAATTATTTACTCAAAGGTATGAACATGGTGGGTTAAGGATGGTTGATATAAATTCCTATATTAAAGGATTGAAGTCTACTTGGATTAGGAGATTAATTAAGGATAATAATTCAAAATGGAAAACATTGCTGGAGAATACTATTAATATAGAAAAACTATTAAATACAGGTTCAGATTATATTCTGCAAATGCATGAATTTTTAAGAAATGATTTTTGGAAGGAAGTTATTTTAGTTTTTAAAGAAATCCAAGATAAGTCAAATGTAAAATCTTGGCAGGATTATTGTTGCCAGCCATTGTGGAACAATAATAAATTTAAGATAGGAAATCAGTCCTTTTTTTATAAATCTTGGTATGTAAAAGGAGTAAGATATATAGTTGACTTGTTCGATGAAAATAGCAACTTTTTGGATTTTGAAATGTTAAAAAGAAAATTTAATATTCAAATGAATTATTTAACATATATGGGAGTAAGACAAGCTGTACTCTCAGATTTAAGAAAATACAACTTCATTAAAAATGAAGTTTTCAAACCTTTTATACCATTTAATATTAAAACATTTGTAGTAACAAAAAAAGGTTCAAAACCAATGTACGATTTATTAAATCAGACAAATGTAACACCATTGGGAAAGGAAAAATGGAGTAAACATTTTGTTATTACAGAAAAACAATGGATTTCAATCTTTCAGCTACCTTTTACTATTACTTCAGATTCTAAATTTCAATGGTTACAGTACAGAATAAACCATCATATATTAACTACAAACAGTTTTATGTATAAAATTGGTAACATTGATACTAATCTATGTACCTTTTGTGAAAATGTTGAGGAAACAATATATCACTTATTATGGGAATGTCCAAAAGTACAGCATTTATTAGCAGAATTTGTTAGAGTGTGCAACTCTAAAGGCACTAGAATAGATTTTGATAAGAAAACTTTTATTTTTGGTGATTTAAATGGGGTGAAGTCAAAAGTGTTAAATATTGTACTCATCATGATAAAAAAATACATATACAGAAGTAGATGCCAGAAAAACCAATTAACAGTAAATGCCCTTATAAATGATTTAAAACAGATATATAAAGTATTCCAATTCTGTGCAAAGGAAAGAATTGAGATGGATAGGTTCAATACAGACTGGGAAAATTGGACCCCTGTGATTAACTCACTCTAGAATGCCCTCTCTCTCTCTCTCTCTCTCTCTCTCTCTCAATAAAAATGTGTTCGAATATGTTAATTTTTTTTCCTTAGTTAAAGTTCATTATATATGCAATGTAGATGCAATTGTTTCATAGTACTGTTAAACTCACTCTGTATCCTTGAAAATTTAAGATGTATGCAGAAGCAATTGGATTATCAACATTTGTGTATCATATAATTGAATTAAAAAAAAAAAATAAAAAAAAAATAAATGTATATGTTTTTTTGTTTTTTTTTTTAAACAACCTGCCAACTCCCATCCCAAGGGGCGGACAAAAACTCTCCTTGTGGGCATTTAAACCAAAAAAAAAAACTTTAAAAGCTAGGATGCATTACTCACTTCTCCTAATCCACCTTTTTAATATTCACCCTTCAATGACAAATAATTTTCATTTGAAATTTATATCAAAATCATTTTACATGTACTGCTTATCAGTGATTTTGATTAGCCAATTATTACTTTACTATTAACAAGTATATTTGTTTATATAGAAAGTTCAAAAACTGCTTTTGTTTCAAATGATAAATGATGATACTTGCATAACTCTTATGATCATACAACTTCTTAATTACATTATATTCAATAAATGACCAAGCAAAGGAAAATAGCTCTATTACGAAGAAGCAAGGGAAGATAACTCCATTAACTGTTACAACTCTCCCCCTGAACTCTTTCCGACTGCTTTCACAATATCCTATTTTGATAGACAGCTTCATACTTTCTCTTTTCTAAATATGTGAATTTACTCATTTTTTGCATTGAAATTCCTGAGCAGATTAAAACAATAAGACAAATATATCCCCACCCCTGCCATAACTCTAACATGAAGGTGACATGAAATATTATCAAAGATAACGGATTAATGTGTATTTTATACATTAACACTAAATGACCACTTTGGCCCCATTCTGCATTGGGAACCCCTACCCTATTTTTGACCCCGCCCTAGATTAGAATCCATACATGAGGAGTCATGAAATTTAAAGTTAGATAAATGGCTTTATTTTCTTTCTTCATATGCAATCAGTTTTTCTTTTTCATTTGCAGTCATTTTTGTCAGTATCAGCAGAATAAAAGAAGATGATTTTTAACACTGTATAACTATTTTGGCCCCGCCCTAGAATCAAAATCCCTACCTTGGGGAACAAGAAATTTTTAATTTTGGTAGAGGGCTTTTTTGTCTACAAAATTATGAATTTCAAACATTATATGCACTAACACTTTACATCCATTTTGGCCCCGCCCTATAGTCAAAACATATAATCCAGGGGACATGAAATTCACAGCTTTAATAGAGGTCTTCCTGGATATAATTATGAAGTCACAGGGGCCATGAATTTCACAATTTACGTAGAAGACTTCATGGACATCATAGCCATTTATAATTATTTATAATTTATAAACCCTGAAATGATAACACTACATATCCAGAGAAATAGGGTATTCTATACGAAGGTAACAGGGTATTGGGCCATCGTATTCATTTAACATTTGGCGAACTGCGATTTGCTCATCGGCCCTTAATCGGACCATGGATTCTGTTCACACAAATAAAACCTGGTTTGCTCTCACATTGACAGCACTGTTCTTGTTATAATCCATGTAAAATGCAAAACGCCACATTGCTGTTAACATTTGTTAACAGTATAGCTACCCCGTTGAATTTGATTGATACGAGCTTAAACATTTTTTATGTCCCCACTGTGTTTGAAGAAACTCTTCGTCGTCAGAGGTAAATTGTGTGTCTTGTAGGAAAAATATATTAAAGTTCTTTTTTCCTGGAAATTAAATTCTCCAAGACCCTGGTTGTTAATTGCACTATTTTTGGCTGGCGTTCCCTTTGCATTTCTTATAAAGTAGGTTGTAGAAGAGAACTTGCCCCTGTAATCTGATCGATGTAGAAATGATAGAATATAGAAATTAAAAGAAGAAAAACCTATTTACAAAATAAATAATGCATAACTCGATATTATATCATCGTGCACTCGATTTAAAAGTGAAATATATGGTTTATATGCACAATAAACACAATTTAAAAAAAAAAAAAGGCAACAGACTTGTATGCTGTGAATATATATATTTTATTACATGTTTATTTCTGATGAACAAAAGCTTAACATATTTATGATTATCTCTATAGTTTTTTGTAAGTTAAATTTATTTCCTCGTTATGGTATTGTGTGTTCAATTTTTAGTTTATTTCCGTTTAGTCCATTTATCTAAGTGTTTACTTCTTGTCAGGACATAACTAGAGGAAGTATGTTTGGCGGATTGAGAGGAAAGAAACAAGGGTTTGAAAGATTCCAGTATGGACATTAGTAAATATAGTGTGTAGTTTTAGTTTAAAAGTAGTTATGTGGGTTACCGGTAGATGGGTAAATTTTAGTTTAGGAGAATAGTGGTTGATTTGAGATTTAAGATTATGTTTTCTGTGTTCTTGTGTCATATTGAGTACATTTGTATGTATGTGTGTGTGTTTTAATGTGTTGGTTGTGTGTGAATTATTTTTTTCACAATGTGGTAAGTTACTATGCTTTTGTTTTCAGACTTATCAGGTGTTGAATTGATTTGCAATTATCTGCATGTTCATCAAATATAAAAAAAAAAATTTCATTCAGGAAAGTTCATTCGGGATAGGAATTTAAAACGTAAACGAATAACTCGCCATCTGATAAACATACTAACATCTGCAGCCATATTGGGATGTATAACCTACATTGTAAAAATGCTTGTTGGAAATAAGAAGCAGGTTTTTTAATCCGGAAAAACAGATAAGCTCAAAACGGAGGAAAATCATCTCCAGATTATTAACAAGTCTTAATATGTTTTACTCTGAGATAGCAAATAGGTTAATGGAGACTTAAAAATCGAAAAAAGTGATATAAAGGAGGAAAGTACGTGAAAGTATATCAGCGAGATCAAAATACTCAAAGTACATCTATCCGGGCTCATTTGATGTGTATTGAAAACTTTTCATAAAATGACATTAAAACAGACTTAATAGACACATTAAGCCGTTAATACAGAATTAAATGAGAATATAAGCCTATCTATATTAATATCATAAACATATTAAATCATTAGAGGTCAGATATTTAATACCCCAGGTACGATTTTCTGTTGTTTTTAAAACCATTCTCCCAACATTTTGTACTTTAAGCTTGATGAAGGGATCTTTAGTTATAGAATTGTGATAGTAAGAGTATTATGTATATGTGTATTTATTCGTTTTGTATTTCCTATTTTTCGTTTTGTTTAATAGAATTTGAAATTTATATTAGTCAAAGTTTTACTGCGCAAGTGGATTGAGTTCTTTCTTATCTGTAATTTCATTGGTTCATATTATCCAATAAATTAAAGTTATATGTTTATATAAGTTACCTATAATTCTAATTAAGTTAGAGCAGTATACCGTTTCCAGAATATATTATCCGGTCAATATCCGTAGCATCTTATGGTATGTAAATTTCATATTAACTTATGTTTTACTTATCAGTGTAAATGTTTAGTCTCTGGTTTTATTTTAATTGCATTGTCAATACTAAAGTGCATTTTTGTAATTAAAGTTACACTACTTGGAATGTGTCTGTAAAGTTCGAAGGTTAGCTTTCTTTACAGTATGCACTGTAATTGATTTTTTTTAATGAAACGTATAATGTATTTGTGGTAACTTATAGCTTATGTATTTTCCGTCATTTTGTCAGTTCTCTCATATAATGCATTATTTTGTAGGTCAATGCCTCTATATTTATTATACAAATAAAATCATCAGATACCCGGATCTACATCTTATTTATCCTTGACTGCTCGGTTACATCATGGCGCTGCGAGAAAACAACAACATTTCGAGGTATTGACCATATTAAAGAAATTATATTCCAAAGATGCCAGGAATCGGTGCAGTTGAAATACGGCCGTGAGTAGAGTTTACAAATATAATTAGGAGTTTAAACTCAGAGACCACCGTTTAAACCGTATGAGTAGAATTTACCGTTAGCATTTACCTGGAACTGTGTACATATAGTGAACTGTTTTCTGTGTACCGTTATTCTGTCCAAAATGAATAAAAAGGAAATCCAAAATCGTGTGTATGAACTTGAACAAGAGTTACTTGAAGCAAAAATATCTAAAGTCAAAGTTATAGAGAAACATACATTTTTTGCGGAAAATCGTAAACTAAGAACATTTTCGGGTAGACCAAAGAATGATGGTAATCCTTCCATTGATGACTGGATAGACGATTTGGAAATAGCTTTTTCAACCCGCGGAAGGACCGACGCACAGAGAGTTGATCTGATATATATTCATCTAGAAGGCCAAGCAAAGGAGGAAATAAAGTTTCGCGCCGATATTCGCCATGACCCCGAAGCGATATTGGAATGTCTACGGTCAGCGTTTGGAAACCCGGAAAGCATCATTACGCTTCAACAAAGATTCTTTTAACGTCAGCAGAGGGAAAGTGAAACAATCCGAGAATATTCATATGTCCTTGTGGAGTTTTACCAAACAGTGATAAAGAAAGACAACACCGTATTTCCTGACAAAGAAAAAACTTTGTGTGAGCGTTTTGTTAACGGACTTCATGACAAGTATATGAGGAAAGAAGCTAAACGTCTGTTCCGAAGAAAGGTTGACAAAATAGACTTTTATCATCTGCGGGATGAAATGATCTTACTCAGTGAAGAAGAAGAATCAACCCAAGTTTCACAATGTGAAACCAAGATTAAAACCTCAGACAGGCCACAGTCAGTGATCATCCAAATTTAAATACCAAATCATCAGATGTGCCCAGTACAGAAGACCTGTTGAAAATCATTGAAGCACAACAGAAACAGTTTGATTCTCTAACTGGTTATGTGAAAGACAAGCGGCCATCTACGGAACGCCATACCACCCAGACACCTACAGGTATAAAACGCTTTACCAACGATTCGTCTATGGAGCGCCGTTCTAACCAGTATCCTATGGATCGCCGGACCTTTAATCGCTCTGTGTATTGCTATGGTTGTGGAAGACAGGGTCATATCCAGAGGAACTGTCGTGCTGCAGCGTACAGAAACAACGGTTCAGAAAACTATTAGCATCTATTGCTACGAGTCAACCAATAGATGATAGTAAAAAAGACTCATTCAAGTATCGAGCAATAGGACAGTGTCCGGTGATAAGTGTTAAAATGTGTGATGTAGATATTCCGTGTTTAGTCGATACAGGATCCATGGTATCTACAATTACTGAAAGTTTTTACAAGAAGTTCTTAGAGCCCCTTGGGCAAACTCTTAGTAAAAAAATGTATGTTACAACTTAAAGCTGCTAATGGATTAACTATTCCATACATTGGGTACGTTGAATTTGATGTAAATTACTGTGGAAATGTATTACAACAGCGTGGATTTCTTATTGTAAAAGATACAACTGATGAATGTACGAGAAAACGTAAAGAAGCTGTACCAGGCATTTTAGGAATGAACGTTCTTAATTTATGCAGGGATATTCTATCAAATTGTGAAGCTCCTGTTGACGGGATTTTAAGTGAAGTGTTCGCAAAAACAACCGAGTGCGATAGGAAATCTATTCATGGATTTGCTAGAGTAAATGGAACAGTTCCTATACGCATACCAGCTAATACCGTTGCTTTGTTGTACCGGACCCAATATCGACGGTGATATAGTAGTTAATCATTTGACCAACGGAGCGCATTTACAAAGAAATTTTAAAACGGTTCATACTTGTACTAATATTGTAGGAGATCAAATGTTTGTTCGCGCAGCAAATGTGGGAGATGAGGACATATTTATCAAACCAAGAACGAGAATCGGAACCGTATCAAAATGTGAAATTGAAAGTGAACATTCTAAAATTGAATTTCAAAGTGTAGGAAATGTAGAAGAAATTAGTATTCATGAGCTCCAGCGTGAAGAAGTAGTGGTTACGTCATCAGAACAGGAATTTGAAATACCGCCTGATATATACCATTTGGATTGCAGCGTGGAGGAGAAAGAGTTAATTACGTCATTATTTCAGAAACATAGAAATGTGTTTTCAAAGGACGATGATGACATAGGCTGTACAGATACCATCAAACATCAGATTCGCCTCGTTGACAGTAAACCAATCTCATAACATCATAACAGTATCGTCGGATTCCACCATCCCAAATTGACGAAGTGAAGCAACACATTCGGAAATTATTGAAGAATAATGTGATACCTGAAAGCACATGAAAGCACATATCAATTTGCATCACCCATTGTTTTAGTTAGAAAGAAGGATAACTCACTTCGACTGTGCGTAGATTACAGGAAGCTAACTGACAAAACAATTAAGGACAAGTTTCCGTTACCCAGAGTCGAAGAAACCTTTGACGTTCCGCATGGTTCCGTTATGTTTTCCACAATGGATCTTACCTCAGGATACAACCAGATAGCCTTAACAGAAGAAGGCAAGGAGAAAACCGCGTTTACGACTCCCTTTGGATTGTATGAATTTAACCGCATGCCATTTGGACTTACAAATGCACCGGCAACGTTCCAACGTCTTATGCATTGTTTTAGAGAGGAAATTTTCAACATTCTGTTAGTTTTCTTGGATGACATCATCGTATATTCAAAGACCCTTCAGGAACACATCAAACGACTTGACAGAGTGTTTACTATTTAACAACAGCACGGATTTAAGTTGAAAATGAAAAAGTGCACATTTTTCAAACCATCTGTGAAATATTTAGGCAATGTTGTGAGCAAAAACGGAATTAGTACAGATTAAGAAAAGATAAAGTGTATTACCAATTGGAAAGTACCTGAAACAGTAAAAGAAGTGAAATCGTTTTGGGGTTTTGCAGGATACTATCGTCGTTTTATTCGCCATTCTTCTCAGATTGCCGCACCTTTATTAGAAATATCTAAAAACAACATAAAACATCCGAAAACCAAATTTGGAGATAAGTGGACCAAACAGTGTCAAGATTCCTTTGCAGATGTAGAGAAAGTGTTGTCGACAGCCCCGTAACTCGGCTATGCGGATTTAACCTTACCTTTTGTGGTGGAAACAGATGCAAGCGCACACGGACTTGGAGCTGTATTGTCTCAAAATCAAAATGGACGCGTGGTTGTGATCGCATACGCTAGTCGAAGTCTTCGACCAAATGAGCGGACGACAAAGAATATGAGCAGTCTGAAGTTAGAGTTATTGGCTCTGATATGGAGTGTCACGGAAAAGTTTAGAGATTATCTTCTTGGAAATAAATTCACTGTGATAACAGATAATAATCCGTTAAAGTATATATCGAAAGAGAAGCTCGGTGCGTATGAGCAGAAGTGGGCATCGCAACTTGCGGAGTTCGACTTTGAAATCAAATACATACCTGGAAAGCAGAATGTAAACGCGGATGTGTTATCTCGTCTACCTACTGATATTCTTTGCGAGTGCATTCAGGGAACTATAATTCCTCCGGAAATAAAATCGGCACAGAACACGGTTATATTTATTGAATCTGCTGATGTTTCTTTTGTGAATACCTTTCCAACTTATTTAATGGAAGAATTAGCCAAGATGCAGTCAAGAGATAAATCGATTAATGTGTGTAAAGTTTTTGTGGAAACAAAGACAGTTCCGAAAGCTAGTCTCGCAAGGAGGCAAAGTAAAAGTGTTCAGATCCTTATAAGACAGTTAAATAATATTACAGTGAAAAATGGAGTATTGTACAGGGAAGTTAAGGATCCAAAACTTGGAGAACTTGCACAGATTCTATTACCAGAGTGTTTAAAGGAACAAGTGTTACAGAGTCTCCATGATGAATTAGGACACCAAGGTATTGATAGAACTTTTAACTCCATTCGAATGAGATGTTACTGGCCCAAAATGTTTGCAGAAATAAAGAACTATTGTAAAAAGTGTAATCGTTGCGCTGTTTCGAAGATTCCTCATCCAAAAGTGCATATAAACATGGTACATTTAACAACATCTGAACCCTTAGAGTGTGTAGCAATAGACTTTTCTGTGTTAGAGAAAGCACATGGATTAGAGAATGTGTTAGTGATAACGGATATATTCACTAAATGGACTATCGCTGTACCAACTAGAGATCAGACGGCGCAGACGATGGCTAAAGTTTTAGTGAATGAACTGTTCCTTAAATTCGGAGTATGTAAGCATATCCATTCAGACCAGGGGAAATGTTTTGAAGCGGAAATAATAAAACAACTGTGCAATCTCTACAGGGTGAAGAAGACGAGAACAACGCCTTACCATCCTCAAGGCAACGGCCAGTGTGAGCGTTTCAACCGGACCCTGCATGCTTTACTACGATCATTACCACCTGCTCGGAAAAGAAAGTGGCCGGAATATATCAAAGAACTCGTATTTTCTTACAACGTAACACCTCATGCATCTACGATCACGGGATACTCACCTTATTTCCTCATGTTTGGAAGACATCCCAACTTACCTATTGATTTCATGCTTGGAAGAAATAGTACTCAGTTCAACGATGTCAACATCGACCGATGGATATAACTACATTCCGAAAAGCTAGCGTTTGCGTACAACAAGGCAAAAGAATAGATCAATAGAAATGCAGACGATCGTAAGAAAAGACACGACACCGGGAGAAGTGAAGATGAAATGGAGATCGGTGTATGTCAGAAACAGAGGAGTCAAAGGTCGTGATAAGATCCATGATAAATGGAAACCGGAAGTCTTCGTCATAACTGACAAACTGTTTCGTTCAGTGTACACGGTAAAGGCGGAAAATAGTGATTCTGAAAAAAGAACTGTGAACAGAGCCGAAATAAAACCAGTTATTTAGTGAGAAGTGTTTTTGTGAATACAACAGTGTTCAATTGATGTCGAGCCCTTATTTATTCAATCGTATATTTCTATGTGTATTTATTTGATATTAAATTTAAATTGTGTAATCTGAGGACAGATTAATAAAGTTCCGGGGGAGTATGTGATAGTAAGAGTATTATATATATGTGTTTTTATTCGTTTTGTATTTTCTATTTTTCGTTTTGTTTAAAAGAATCTGAAATTTATATTAGTCAAAGTTTTACTGCGCAAGTGGATTGAGTTCTTTCTTATCTGTAATTTCATTGGTTCATACAATGAAGCGCATTGAAGTGGTAAAAATTTTCGTTTGAATGGAATGTTCTAAACTTTGTATCGAACGTCAATTGTGACATTAGACACGCCCATTTCTTTTGAAACGAGGAAAACAGTATTCGTCACAAAGCTTTCGGAACCGCCCCTCTTCTATGTCGATACAAAGTTTAAAACATTCCATTCAAACGAAAACTTTTACCACTTCAGTGCGCTTCATTGTATTATCCAATTATATTAAAGCTATATGTATATATAAGTTACCTATAATTCTAATTAAGTTTGAGCAGTATACTGTTTCCAGATTATATTATCCAGTCTATATCCGTAGCATCTTATGGTATGTAAATTTCATATTAACTTATGTTTTACTTATCAGTGTAAATGTTTAGTCTCTGGTTTTATTTTGATTGCATTGTCAATACTAAAGTATATTTTTGTAATTAAAGTTACAATACTTGGAATGTGTCTGTAAAGTAAGGTTAGCTTTCTTTACAGTATGCACTGTAATTGATATTTTATGAAACGTATTATGTATTTGTGGTATTTTATAGCTTATGTATTTTCCGTCATTTTGTCAGTTTTCTCATATAATGCATTATTTTGTAGGTCAATGCTTCTATATTTATTATACAAATAAAATCATCAGATACCCGGATCTACATCTTATTTATCCTTGTCTGCTCCGTTACAGAATGACCTATGCCATTAGTGTAAACAATACATTCAACCGCTCACAAACTTTACATTGTAAATGCTATACTACGTTGTCTTTTAAGTTTAAACTACATTTGCGGAGAACGATTTTAACTGTTGTTTAGTCAACATTCGATTACCGTGCGCTGTGGCAATAGCCTGATTATTGCTTACGCAATTAGCCTGACTTACAAAAAAAGACGGTGGCATGACTCATTCATACATATTAACTACGTTAACCATACATAAATATGAAACAAAATTGTATTGTTTAAGTTATTCTTACAATGAAAGATTCAAATTTTAAAACTCAAAATTTGCTATTTTTAAGTTAATGCTAGTTGTGCTTTGTAAATGAATTTAAGCGGTTAATTTTTACTTCTCTTGTGTCATGAACACATACATCGAATAGTTTTGGCTGCAGCGCTTAAAAGCAGCTTATTTATGATATCAACCATCGACGGTCGTAAGTGTTTAACGAGCATCCTGGACACAATGCCAGCAACATTCCCACTTCCTTGGTCCGCCAGGTCTTTCAACATCCGTATTCGCCATGATCGCAGTATCCGTCTTGGACTCTGCCCGCTGCATCTTTAAAGCTGTTCGCAATGCGCACTCTGGGTCGCAAAGCACCATTTTATTAAGATTTATATCTTGTGCATAAATGTTGACCGTCGATGACAGAGACCTATAGGTGTTACCCTCACACTTTGACTAATGTAGTTTCTTCAAACCCCTGGATCTATGATCATCAAACATCCATGATGTCTTCAGCTCTGGGTAGTTGCACACGGTTCCGATAAACATTTCAATTCGGTAACACTGACTTTTTTAACCTGTATTTCGAGTTTATCTCCTTTACTTTTTCCTTGATCTCGTTGACCTGCAACGGTGTTTAAGGCGTTATTAAAAAAAGTCATATTTGATAGTTCGAAACATTCACTTTTCTGGCAAATAGCGCCTAGCATGCGGTATTTATTATTTGAATTGTTGAGTTTCCCTGTGATTATACCCCCAGCAAACAAAATATGGGGATATTTAGGAATCAACGAGTCCGTATGACTGTCTGTAAAAGGCAATGATGAAAAAGTTCACAATTCGTGCCTGCTCTATACTTTTCTTATGGAAAAACATTGGAAGATTGCTTATGGCATGAAAATGTGTCATGAACTTAACCCATGGGTCCATTGTGCAAGTTCAAGGTCATTGTTAACAGAATGCATAATTCCTGTTTAGGCCATATCTTGTAATGGAAACGATTAGAAGCTTAAATTTGCCCCTTAGATTGTTTATGACCTGTAAATATATTCTGATTTTGAACGTTTGTCACTTGAGCAAGTTATAGGTTATAATAAGAAACATGGAACTATAATTAGTTTCCAAACGAAAAATACATGAATTATTACATTTTCTTAGTTGAGGGTATTATTTGTGAGCTTGCTCATAGTATCTCGAGTAGTTCTTGGTTTTTTATTCCCTTGGATTCCATATAGGCGTACGAAGCATACATCCAAATGAAAATTGTCGAGGTTGTTGACAAATGATTAAGTACCTGAATCTCTCTTCGTAGATATACGCTCTTCGCTTTTTGCCTTTTTAGTTTGGGCGAACTATTATCACTGATCAGCTATGTGCCTTGTTTTATTATCTAAACCATATTGATCCCATAAATCCTTATTAGTGTTTTGACTGAATTTGGGAGTTAATCAATACTGTCGTATTTTTCAAGTTTTATGTTTTAAACTATCCTGTAAAGCTGTCATTTGTATATCCGCTCATTGACGTCGATGTCTGGTTTGCTGTTTTAAACTTTCCTGGTCTCTGTTCTGTGATGATAACATGGTTCACAACTCACAAGATTACTTTTTTTTCAAAACTCAAAACCTCTTCTCGATTTGGATGATGTCTTTTTCCACATTGTGTAACAAAATGCTAACTGTCGATATAAGCCACCACTGCAAAAGTTGGGTAACATAAAAGGTTGTACATTTCAAATCGACAAATGTCACTTTACCGACCTAAAGCATGACTGTCCTCGCCATAGTTCACTAGACACATGTGGGTGTCCATCAAAAGGAGTGTCGAGTTATCTCATTATGAACATTAATTACAATGACCATTTTTTTTTTATTTCTTTAAATTCCTACACATCTGGGTACATGTAAAGTATTTTTTATCTATATGTATTTTTTTTAAATAAAAAGAAATGCATAGTTTCATGAACGTTTTCCACGTCAGACAATTATTGATCAGAATACATTATTTCATCATTTGCAAAAAAGTACGAGTAAAATATAAAAAAAAAAAACCAAAATACTTATCAACAAGCAACACTCCCTGAAAAATGCGTGTTAGTCATGTTTTAAAATGTTTAAAATATGTATGTGTAAATATTTTATTTACTACAACGCAGATGCCATGGTCTGATTTCCTCTCTATACTGAAGTATGTTGCGACAAAAAAGCGCTGCTCTGTCTGCAACCATGTTATGTCTTGGATATCCATCGTCTGTGGTTATCGAAAAATGAAATATCCTCTCAGCATGGTTATCTTGCACTTCCTGTAATACATAGTTTACACTTCTGAGTTCCAGATCTACTGATACTGATGTAAATTAACATCATTCTGCTATTTTACAACCACTTAAAATATACAATACAGTGCCATTGTAATTCACTTTCATCAAAATAAACTCTATTGTAAACAGAAAATGTCGTTCAAGGTACCCAAATGAATCCTATTATATGCAACTGAACAATATGCTGAGTACCACTGTATGGTAATATTGAATTTAAACAGCTGTAACCATATTTTCACAAGATTAAGGGGCTGTAATGTCATTGGTTTCATTTTTAGCTCACCTGAGCTCATAGCTCATGTGAGCTTTTCTGATTACATTTTGTCAGTCGTCCGTCTGTCCATCCGTCTGTCTGTCGTCTGTCTGTCCGTCTGTAAACTCACATTTTCAACATCTTCTTCAGAACCACTGGGCCAATTTCAACCAAACTAAGGACAAAGCACCCTTAGGCAAAGTGAATTCTAAAATGTGAAATTTAAGGACAACGCCTTTTTACAAGGGGAGTTAATTAGAAATAATTGAAAATTCTCGGGAATTATCAAAAATCTTCTTAAGAACCATTTGGCCAGGTAAGCCAAAACCTATGTGGAAGCATCCTCAGGTAGTGTAAATTCAAAATTTGAAAAAGCGATTTTACGAAAGTGTATAATTATGTCTTAAATAATATTGAAAATAATGATTTGGGTTCAGAAGCAATGGTGTGAAATCGTAATGCGGTTATAACTTTTTAGACGGAGGCTGTATAACAGTATATTGTAAATGTCCTGCCCGTAATGTCAAATAATGAGGATTCCTCAAGTACCATCTAGTATTGGACGAAAAATTGACTAACTGTGAGGTTCAATGAATAAACTTGTAGCGGTTCTTTGTCTCTATCGTATATCTCTCGAACATTATCAATTAATCTATAAAGCTAACACCCCTCCGCATCTATTCTATTAACATGATTATTCATCAAGTTGAACCACTGCTCTGTGAAGTTTGAATATATTCCCCCAAACACTGTTAACCATGATCGTGGTATGGTATGTTTTCGTTTAGTTTTACTTTACTTACTTTTTACGATTACTCTCGTTTTAACTATAATCAGTAAAGTGTTTTGGCATGCTTCAACCTTCTGTTACATACAATGTTTATATCTGACTTTAAAGGAACATAGTCACGAGTTTGGTCAACATTTATTTTTTCCGGTTTGAATGTGCACAACGCTTCAGTAAGGCATTTTAAACTTTGAACAAAAATCGAGTGTCGTTCTCCGAGTTATAAGCGAGATACAGAGCTGATATACCTTTGTTATGTAAATATACACCAGGCTATGTTTATGTTTACATCTTGAATGTTGAAAAGAAAGTTCAGGTTAAGACCTAAAGCGAATGAAACAACCGCTAGAAACTGTTTATGTTGAAAACGAATAAGCAGAAGAAATTTTGGCTTTAAAGAACACGTTTACCGGTATTTTGAACTAATGTAAACAAAAACATGACACAAGTCTTGTTAACAAAACAAAGAGTTGTGAGCTCTGTATCTTGGCAAGAAATCTACGACTGACACTTAAATTATGGTTGATCATTAGATATTCATTACTAAAGCATTCTTTACCAAAAAGAAAATAAAAAAATAAAATGTTTCCGATAACACGAGTATGCCTTGTTAAGAATTAATACGTGTCTCCTGTATAAGATTTTTTTTATTACAGTTGTTCTTAATCTTATCGTCGGCGTTACATAGTTACATTATACATACGATGATTACTCTTGCAGTGGCTGCAGAATTTTAAGAATTATGGATTACATGGCCAATACTATTATAAATTTGTTACTTAGAAACAAAAAAAGAGTTAGAAACTAGACTCGATCTCGTGGCGAGCAACGAGAGGTCTTCCGTTTGAATGCCCCATAAAAAGCTATCGAGATAGTTTCTTTTATTTCTCAACACCTTCTGAACTTCCAGTTAGCCTATCTAAGGATTTCAAAAGACATATCTTAATGCTGGAAAAGGACGCTTTTACTGTGATTTTTAATAAAATTCAAACGAAAATTAGTCAAATCCACGATTTTAGAGATAACATTTTGAATCGGAACACAATTAAGGAAGAAAAAAGAGTCGGCACTCGGCGATTAAACCTTGCTCGCCCGGGCAACTGAATCGATTTTAAAACAAAAATACATATTCTGCTTTCATTAAAGCGTCTGTATCGAAAAATGACAGAAAAAATATTTTTAAAACAACAAAAAGTTGAAAAATAAATGATTTTGCTTCTTCCGGAGACGACCGTAAGTGACGACGGACTTTCGGATGTGCAGAGGGCACTGCGGCTGAAGAATAACAATCATCACTGAATTTTTGAACGTTCTATATTTGATACTTTTTGAAAAAAAAAATCGTGACCAAACAAAAACATGAAATTGTTAATACATATACAGTCCCTGAAACGTTCTACTTTCCCATTTTTTCTTGCGTTCCCCGTGCGCTCACCGTGCGTTCACCGTGCGTTCACTTGCGCTCTCCGCTTCGCTCCGTTCGCGCTCACCGTTCGTTCAAAAAACGTTCACAAAGCGTTCACCGTTCGTTCAGCGTTTACTTTTCGTTCAGTCCGTTTTCATTCATTTCATTCGGAACTCTAAAATGAAAGGATCGGTCTTTGCGAGTCACAGCAAAATAAGAAAAGAACCCGTGCGTAAAGATGGAAGGAAACTTATAGTACACATAAGACATCATTTAAATAAGAATGTAATCTAATCTAAAGTACACATTCTTGAGCAGGTCCGTTTATTGTTTTTTTTTTCTTACTTCATACAGCGATAAATTACTACACAAATAATATTCATTAATTTATTTAAAGACTTCAGTCGTTTAAAAAACAGAAGAATTCAATCAACGAAAAATTTGACACATATATAAATAGACAAAATTATATATAAGAAACGGGTGTTGTATTTGAGTACTTCTCACGATTCAAAAAATTCCTTCGATATCCGATCACACACGTATCCATGATTGACAATAAACTGAACAGATCAACTTAAGAAATGTAAGGTATAACTATGAATGCGTGTAAATTTATAGATTAACAATAAATACAAACGATTTATAAATAAATGTTATGCTTTTAAAATGATTTACAAAGTAATAATAATTTCCCGAAACGTGTTTACATATTTTGCCGAACGAATCAGCCGATTACCGTTAAACTCATTTAATTACTATATGATTAGGGGGAAAAAAATGATGTAAATGTTTGTTTAAACAATAAATAAAAGTTCTTTA
>WFKH01011926.1:81306295-81329218 GCA_016163765.1 Magallana hongkongensis | reverse complement strand
ATATATATATATATATATATATATATATATATATATAATCAACAACACTAGGCATCTTTAGAGTGTCAGATCTAATATATAGATACTAAGCCAGTAAACTGAATATATAAAGCACAAAAAATGGCTCACGACACGTCTTTAGCCATTTTTAGTGCTCTCTCTCTCTCTCTCTCTCTCTCTCTCTCTCTCTCTCTCTCTCTCTCTCTCTATATATATATATATATATATATATATATATACACATCGCATAGCCCCCTTACTCCGTCACTTTCAGGAAACATATCGCCGTTTGAAAACAAGTGAGGTTATGACGTCATTTTTGAACGTCAAAAAATTCAATCAAATGTCAACAAATTACAACGGTTAAATTTAGAAATGTGCTACAACATAACAATATGACACCTTGTTCATCTCATACACTATGAAATGCGTGATATCAGCTAGCATATTTTTTTACGCGTGCACTAAAATATCACACATTTCTCACGTAATACATTTTTTCAATTAAGGAGGTTGACACCTGAAATACTAGTAATGTCAATCATCCAAAAACCACTTAGATAATTATAAAGATGGGGATTTGTTCATTTGTTTTATTTGTGACCCATGTCATATGCCATTCTTTTGGAAATAAAGGACCCAAAACAGAAATGATAATTTTCCGGAAATTTTGGCTAAAATTTGGCATGGAAATTGATTATTTGAAGAAATATATTTTTTTTTTATAGTTTTAACTACTATTTAGTTGTGATTTGATACAGTATGATGTTGAACACATGTAATGACTATAAAAGTAATATCTAAGTCAAAGTTTAAACAATCTTGCTTTACTGGTGGCTTCAAATGCTAGTATAAAATGAACACACAACAGATGGTAAGATTATTACGCAATTTTGGAATTATCAAATTATAACGCAAATAAAAACATTGTTAGGTAATGTCATCTTTCCAAAACTTTGCATTCAAATAGACATACATTTAATGTTTCGTGTAAAAGTAAAAGTAATAGGGGTCACATCTCAAATTTTGAGATATGGCATGAAATAAGCTAATTTTTGGCCGAAATTGGAGTTATTTTTTTCTTAACTTCTATGAAATATAAGCTAAATATGCCAAATTATATCGATAGAAATATCAAATTATTGTTCAAATATGTTTTTTTTTTCAGAACATCATGAACAAAATATCTATAAGTTTGGTCTGCGCTGAATATCATGAAGCTAAAGTAACAATACTCTGAACTATTAAGTTATGAAAAATGTTCATTTTTTCTTGAAAACCTTCTGCCACAAAATATAGTCCCTTACTAAACCCTGTAAAAATATAATTTTAATTTTGAAGTTATGACGGCGCAGCGAATATACATCAAACTGGTGGAAATCTCAGAAGAAGACCTTTTAAGGTCACGCAATTGCTTAAACAAAAACTATACGATGTCAAGGGATAAAGAGCCTCAGTTCATCATCTTTTTTCAATGATTTTTTAACTAGAATTAAGACAAAGGGACTAAATATCAAGTACTTTTTTACACACTTACTGTTGTCAACTGTTCTAAGATATGTACAAAATGACTGCAGGATACATTCACAGTAATTTTACTTTCGGGTAAAAATAACTTGAATTTTTTTTCCACAAAAAGTGAAGAATGAGAGAAAATGTAAATGATGACATCTTGAAATGAAAACAGAAGATGAAAAATAAAGAATAATTCTTATTTCCGCTCGTCTGTAAGGTGTTTTAAACACAGAAGCAATGAGAAGCGTTAAAATGACGTTGCGAGAAGTTTGCGGTTTCGCCGGGTCACTGGACGAAGACACGTGATCCGCTTACCAGGAATGATCTAATCATGCCATGGACAAGAAACTTTTCACATTGATAAACTCTATCCTGATTTAAGCTTTGGTGAAATTTCAAGGGGTTACTACTAGAATTAATATGGGATGCAGGATTTTCAGACTAGAGGTGATCAAAAATGGCAAATTAATACCTGAGGAGCGAACCTCTTTAAGGATATTGATACATTTTTTCAGTCTGCATTTGCGTTTATGCACTAAACTTGATCGTTAATGCCGTAATTTTTGCTGCCTTATGCAGCGTATAAACATACGATATATCGCTATTTAGAATAGGCTACATTTATAAATCAAAGTACTGAAGTACTGACGGGAGTTGATTTTATTGATCATTATTTGTTTTGATATCAGCGATATGTTATTTCGCACGGAAAGTAGTTTTTAGCTCTATTTGAATGTTTACACTCATTTTTTTTTTCTTATATGAATTATCGGGCTTTTCCGACAAAAAATCTTAGCTATAGACGGAAAACCCCATATAAATCACGTTGTGTAATATTCAAACATAGGATTAACGCCATCAAATTATAAGATGTTTTATGTATCAGTAATCGAAATATTTCTGGAAAAGTGTATCAAAGCAATTGATAATAAGGTCCATTTTACGCCAGAACTGGTTCTATTTTTAGATTGGATAGTCTGTCCTTTACCACTCCAACTCTGACGTAGGAATACATTAGACTACCAAAAAAATCTAAATTGTTCGTACCATTTAAAATCTGACTATATTTAAGGGATTTATAAGTAAATTTCCTTGAAAACAATGCTTCTAAATACATTACATATAATTTATCGATTATTTTCAAGTACTACGTTTTCTCAGCGGTGATAATTTGCGCTTAGGTCCAGACACTGTTTTACTTCCGTTTTGCCAGAGTTACTGCATAAATAAATAACATATTCATTTATATATTTAATAATGATATAAAATATTTGAAATATATAAGCACCAAAATTAAACGGCATCCATATATTCTGAAAAGATCATTCTGATTGTTTTTACAATGACCCATTTTTTATGCTGGCGATCATTTCATTTCGATGAAATTAAATACCATTTAAATTGTGTGCACCCTTTTAACTTTTTATAACTTGGTCTAGATTCAAATTGAGTTTAAATTAAATTGCTAAGGTATCTTCATTCATTGGCATAACATAGAGCATATGGGTGACGGAGCTAGCTTCATTAGATATGATAAGCACGTGTGATAGACGTCGTATTCAGTGGGCTCATTTGAATAATAATAAAAATATTTTTGTTAATATTTTTATAAATTATAATGTTTCATGTTATATTTAAAGATTGTAAATGACAAAAGCCATAAAAAATAATTAACAGAGAAACACAGGATATTTTCTGCTTATGGTGACAGAGTTTGGGTACTCGGGGATTAGAATAATTCATTATTACGAGTGTGAGATAGTATAATTCCACCAAGGGGACAGGATTCATGGTCTAGTCTCCCGAGTCCTAGACCGTGAATATTGGCCCTGAGGTGGAATTTCACTATCCCACACGAGTAAATAATGAATGATTATTATTCTCGCATTATTTTACATTAAAAATGATGTCTGACAGTTTTCTGTTATGACGTTAAAAAGATTACTTTCGGTTTATACGACAGGTTTTTTTCAATAAAAATATGATAAATTGTAATAAACTACGCAAAACAATTACTTACTAGATAATCTCAATCAATCATTTTGCATTTCCCTACAGCAGACAACGTTTGTTTACGTTTTAAAGCGGCGTAGTAATACACAGTGTAAGACAGAAAAAAATCTCACACTGCTGTCTCACATTGGACAAACCGATCTCACACCGGTGATAATGCGAGAAACATACATATATATAAACCCGGGCTTCTTCGTGAATACTGATATTACATACAGGACATTTCTAAAAAAAATAGTTCATACAATCACATTGGAAAACATTTGACTAGTTAAATATTTAATATTGTACAATGCTTATGTAGTGAAAATAATTTTTAAAAAGAATAAGAAGAAGAAAAAGAAAGAGAACATATATACGAGACGGGTAACTGTTTTACAAAAATGTTTAAAGAGGACAAAGACATAAAAAAAAACATCGCAATCCAAAACAAAAAGAAACACAATAAAGAAACATCCTAACCATATTTACTAAGGCTTATCACATATTTTCTGCCAAAGGCTTTCATGCTTCTTTTATCTATATTTTTCATTAGCACATATTGTTCGGTCAAAAGCCATTTCCATTATAACACTTTTCAGTGCATGTATGTTTGGATTTGTGTTACTTTTATATTTACAAGAAAAAAAATGTTGCTTCACAGTAAGAAATACAAAGTTAAATTGGATCGCTTTGTCTTCAGCCTCTTTCTATGTAAAAATATTCTAAAGCTACACCGTTTGGAATTACACACGTTTTTATTCCATCATAGAAGGTTTTAATCCAATTTTTAAAAGAGGGTATAAAATTAAAAAAGATGAAAAGGTCTAATGTTTTAAAATAAAACTCCATGAAATAGTGTCAAAAGCCTTTTCAAAGTCAATTAACTTTAACAGGATTGGTATATCATGTTCTTCTGTATAGTGTATGAAGTCATAAACAGTGGCTTCGGAAGCAATTTGACAGTTGGGGGAGGGGGGGGGGGGGGGTCAATTTTTTTTACATATGATTGTATGAAAACTAAAGCAAAGTACGCTGCGAAGCAACGAATAGGTCTTCATTTCTATCTGAGTGGCAAAAAAGAATGATTAACGATCGACACTGTTTAAAATATGTATGAGTTATTGTAAGAAATGTCTCTTTTACAAATTAATAATTAAAATGTAAGACAGTGATAATTCTGACTAAGAAATGAGGTCAGTTTAATTTGGAAACAATCTCATTGTCCTCTACGTAAAGTAGCTTTGAATAGTTTCTCTGTATAAAATATTTCATGCATATATATGTGTGTATTCTGTTCTGAGGCCAATGTAACCTACTTGTCGACGCAGAGCGATATATAGATATTTCTTCATCTTTAGACATGACATATTTTGTTTACCTCGGAAACACTGCGTTTTTACCGTAATATTCAAAATGAGCTCATATTACGGGAGACTACCCCAGTTGGAAGACAATTCAAGACAGGTAACTCTTATTCATTGTATAAAAGATAAAATGCAGGTGCGATTTTTTTTTTTATACCTGGAGCACTTCGTTGCCAATGCTCTTAAGTTTAGGGCTATTTATTTTTTTCTCAATTTTTCATGACACCATATTCATCTATTATTTCTATTTTTTTGTACATCTTTTTATTAAATATCTTAGTTTTTTTTTTAATATTTACATTTGATAAAAAATGAATGACTCATCTTCTTCTTGAATAATTGGTATTTGTTTAACAATGTAGTCCAGAGTCTCTAGGTTAATACAATATTCAGTAGGTTTTTCCCCCTCACCAATCCATTTAGACCTTGCCCTTATACATTGACCTTCCAATTTATTTTTTCTTATGTTGAATAGCTCGTCTTTAGGTTTCTGTTAGATTCTGCTCTATGGAAACATCATATTTTCAAAATATTTTTCTCTTTCATTAATTTTTTTCTTATTAAAAGCGGAATACGATATTGGTTTGCCTCTTATTTCGGTAATCAGAGTGTTTATAAAAAGTGATCATCAATAGTAAATTGTATCACATCATTTCTAATAATATCTAAATTATTTAAGTTGTATATAGGGCATACATATTGTATTTTTACTTCCTAAGTTCGCTTTTTTATAGAGTTAATATATGTCTAATTAACTAATATGATATACATGTATTATTGAATTTCCATAAACCTTTCCCATTTATAAACTCATTTACTTTATATTGAAAAAAAAAATTACATAAAATGGATCCGAACGATAACGTTTTTCATATTTAATATGTGGTACTCAGTTTATTAGAGTTTAAGATAACGTTTTTCATATTTAATATGTGGTACTCAGTTTATTAGAGTTTCAGATATTAGAAAAAAAATCAAGTCTGGCTTGTTTTATAGAGTTTTTCACCTCCATGTATATCTCTTTATATTTAAGTTAGTTTTCCTTATTAAGTCTACTAGATTATCGCATAGCCCCGTAACTCCGTCACTACCCTAACTCCGTCACTTTCGGGAAACATCTTGCCATTTGAATCAAGTGGGATTATGACGTCATTTTGTGCATGTCAGTAATTTTTAATCAAATGTCAACAATTTACAAAAGTTAAATTTAAGAAAGTGTTAAAACATTACAAAATTACATCTTCCTCATTTTATGCACTATTAATTGCGTGAAATCAGCTAACACTTTTCCACGGGTGCACTAAAATATCGATATTTCTGACATGCGCGCCCATTCGATCATTTACGGTGGTCAGTCATTTTTAGAGAGGTCAAAATGAACCATTTCACATGTAATGCATTTTTTATTAAGTTTATTAAGTTTATTAATACATTTTTTTTAATTCCACAATAGCGTTTATGCACTACACTTGATGATAACGTTAAATCGCTCATGCCGTAATTTTTGCCTTAAACAGGGTGTGTATATATATATATATATATATATATATATATATATATATATATATATTATATACTTTTTAGAATATGCTACATTTAAAGAAATGTGATAAATAAATAAAATAAGAATTCATATATTAATTAATAATATGAAATATTTGAAATATATAAGGAAAGAAATAAAACGACATCCATACATTCTGAAAAGGTCTTTGTGATTGTTGTTCCAATGGCCCATTTTTTATTCTGGCGATCATTTCATTTCAATGAAATTAAAAGATACAAATTGAGTTTAAACTCAATTGTTAATGTGTCTTCATTCCATGATATATCATAGAACATGTGGGTGACGGAGTTAGGTTCTTAAATAATGATAAGCACCTGTGAAAAACGTCGTATTCAGAGGGCTTATTTAAATATTAATAAATATATTTTTGGTAATGATTTTATAAATTACAATGTTTCAGGTTATATTTCGTGATTGCAAATGATAAAAACCACAAACAATAATATACAGAGAAACACGGGATGTTTTCTGCTTATGGTGACGGAGTTTGGGTACTCGGGGATAATGTATCCGTTAATTTCAAAACTTCAGTTCTTGCTGTTGGGTTGTTCAGATGCTTATAGTTAATACATTCTGAATCTTTATTTATTACTTAATTAAAATCACCTCCCATTATAATCTGCTTGGTCTTAAGACAATTAGCAAGAGTCATTTATTTCTATTATTTCTGAATAGAACTTAGGTGTATCTAAATTTGGACCATATACATGTATATTTACTAGGAAAGTGTTCGCATCGTATTTTCAACAGTAGTGTCTAGTATAAGTCGTTATCATTTCAGAGAATTGATACCAGTCTTGAATTTGTTTTGTAAAAATTGAAAAAAAAAGCTTTAGATCCCCATTGTGATAATATCAATATTTCCTCATTTTTCATTAACATTTGCATCTTGTAGGAAATATATATATTATATTTCTTTCTTCTAAGATTTCTAAACACATCCTTCCTCTTATTAAAGTCAGAGAACCCTTGAAAGTTAACTGTTAATAATTTTAACTCATTTTTTTCAAGTGCTTTCTTGTCCATTAGATTAACTATAATCATTGCCCCATTGCGGAAGAATAAATAAAAATAGACTAATAAAAAGTAAACTGGAAAAGAAAATAAGATGCTTGCATGTCTTGGAGGGAGATTGGGCTAGTGATAAACCAATTAAAGTACTGAGAGTACTGAAAGACGGGGTCTTGAAAGTTTTTATTTTTGATTGTCCACGTTTTCCTCGAAAATGCATGAAAAAATTATGAGTTTGAATTAGTTGTTTCAATCTGTATTAAAATTCGACTTTTTGCCTGATACTTTGTCTAAAATCTTTACTAAATCCCGGCCGGGACTGTCCTTCAATTTTAGAAACACAGGATGAATGACCATCTTTAAGTTCTCCTTAAAGATAGCTTAAAGGTGCTTAAAGGTAGCTTAAAGACGATCTTTAAGTCACCTTTAAGCCACCTTTAAGATATATGTGCTGCTTAAGGGTCGCTTAAAGGGGGCTTAAAGAAAGCGTAAAAATGGCTTAAAGGTGCTTAAAGGCAGCTTAAAGACTATCTTTAAGCGACCTTTAAGCCACCTTTAAGGACAACTTATAGGTCCTTAATGTCCAAACTTCTTTAAGCCACCTTTAAGCCACCTTTAAGCCATTTTTTTAAAAAAAATCATAATAGATTTTATTCAATACTGTGCTTAAATTACCAAAAAAATGTATTTACTATATGAAAATTTAATCAATTTTGATCAATGGACAAATATATTTAACCTATATGCGAAGTATTTATTAAAAAAAAAAACATAATCGTGTGTCTGGACAAAAAACACACCTGTTGTATATAACCTGTATATTCTGTGTTAGTTCCAGGGTTTTTCTGAGGTTAAACAAACAAAAGATTTTATTTAGATATACACAAAGAAATGAAAGCATGTCTAGACACATAACGCAGCGATTGTAACAAGAGAAATTGATTCTACATGAACATGTACGGTATTGAAGTAAATAATGTATATTTTGTTGCAAGTATTGATGATTCTAAGACACAAAACGTATTAAAAACGGTTTTTGCTCTAAAAAAAAAAATGAAAAATTAAAACACGCCCAAGACGGGTATCGATCCCGGGACCCTTTGTGTTCTAGTACCAGCTCACTTCCACTGCGCCACAGGAACTTCATATCTGATGGTGTTTTTATTAACGATAAATCATTGGCTTTTGAATTAATGTTCCGGTAATGTGTTAGTATTTTTTACTTGAAAAGATTTTGACTGTAACAATTAATTATACCTAATTACATGCATGCATGTATTTAGAATGAATTACGGCATTTCAGTGAACAAAATATATAGTATACCTTATTGGAAACTGTTCGGCTTACTATACTAAGTACTAAGTCTAATAAATTTAAATCGGTTAGATATACGTTCACCTAATTCAAAACTATGAAATGCAAGGACGAAGATGAAACTATTTTTTTTTTTAAACGCATTGAAACTATTGCGTTCATAGTTCTACGCAATTTACCGGTTTTCATGATCACGGCGTCGTTCCAGCATGTAAGAATTTAATATGGATAATTAATGAATCGTAAACGGCGTTGTGCATTCAGTTACGTAACTCATTCTTCAAATCGCTACAACAATTGAATCCGAGCAAGAATATTTTGATCAATAAAACTTTTTGTTTTTTGTTTTGTTTATTTTCTTTATATAATTTGAGACTTCGACTGACAGTTAACTAATAGACGGGGTCACGTGACCCCGTCTAAAAATATTTTCTTAGAATATCTGTATCATAATACTTATTATTGCATAAAAATAGTAACATAACGAATACATTCAATTAAAATGTAGACGATGCCATAGGCACGCTCATTCGTCTAAAATATAGAACGATCTAGTATTGAACTGAAAGACCCCTTTTTATAAAAGTGGTTGTTTTGTGTAAAAAGTTTTTGCTCGGGATATCTGCAGCAGAAATCTGTAGTATTATTTTTGTGGACAAAATACAGGAGGACAAAATACAGGAAAAAAAGAAAAGATAGTGACATTTAAGATGAACATATACCACCCCTTTTGTGTTTGTGGGGGAAAAAAACAAAGATAAGAAAACAGTGTTACCTTCCAAATATTTGTTTTAGAAATTTCAACTTCAAACTTTAAAGTTGTGAAATCAAAGATTAACGTTAGAAAATCCAACTTTAAAGTTGGAAAAAACGACTTTAAAGTTGAGAATTCCTAGATTCAGGTTGATAATTCTTGACTTCTAGTTAAAAATTCCAAGATTCAAGTTGAAATATTCCTAGATTAAATTATGAAATTCCAAGTTTGATTTAGAAATTCCAACTTTAAAGTTAGAAATTCCAACTTTAAAGTTAAAAAATCAAAGATTAAGGTGAAAAAGAAAACTTTCGAGTTGGAAAATCGAACTTTCAAGCTGGAAAAATCAACGTTAAAGTTTAAAACTACAAGGTTTAGGTTGTAAATTACAAGAATTAAGTTGGAAATTCTATTTTCTAATAAAATTTTTTAGAAAAACCAAGATAACTATTTGAAATTCTAAGATTAAAGTTGAAAATTCAATTTCAAATTTGGAAATTCCAAGATTTCCGTTAGAATTTTCTAACTTTCAAGTTAAAAATTCCTAGAACAAAATTGAAATTTACCAATTTTTTAGTGTAATTTCTAAGACTTAAAGTACAAATTAAGATTAAAGTTGGGGATTCCTACTTTAATGTTGGATAATTCAACTTTGAAGTATGATTTTCCAAATTTTCCCTTGGAATTTTACATTTAATCTTGAAATTTCCAACTTAAATTTTCAAACAATAAAGTTGGAATTTCACCTTAAATTCGGAATGTTCAACACTTATTTTAGAATTTCAAAATTTAATCATAATACTCACCACATTAAAGAAGAACAAGAAGTCAGAAGGTCCGGACAGTGGGTATGGGTAAAGGAGGATTGACAAGCTTCAGAGAAATACGTGTGGTTGACGGAAGATAGAGTCAATTTGCAGTAGTTGTCAGACAATGCCAGTTACTCAGTTTGTGTAAATATCATTTTGAAACTAGTAGTGTTGGATCCTAGCCTAAACTTTTTGTTTAAAATCATCACTCTTTATAATGAAATTGTTGGGGTTTTTTTAAATTATAAAATACATACATTAATAAGATAAGGAGGCATCATCGTCCTCTTTATCAATATTTTGATACAGTTGTACAACTTTAACAAATCTGTACGAAAGTAGATATTTGAATTTGGCTTAGTGCACAGTTATAATAAAACACTGTTATTCAAATGTTATTCGCGTGCGACAATTTTTCGTGAGAGCCTCGTCTCGCGAATATTTTTTCGCCGCCAACCAGTCTTGAAATATCTATAGTATTTTATCTTAAGACAATCAAAGAGTTGATTGTGAGAAATAGTCTCCGGGAACCAGTAAATTGCAAAATAATGTTGTTGCAACAAAACTTGGTTTACAGTAAATTAAAAGACAACGGGATATGCGATGAACAACATATTACCCTTGTTTAATATTCGGTCTGAGAAAGAAAACAAAAATAGCTTCATCTTACGTACACCAAGAATCCACCTTATATGGGTACAGTATTCGCTCTCTCTTGTGCTAACCTAAAGTGAAAGAAATGTTTATATATGTAAGTAATTGTTAGAATATATTTCCTAATCCCTGAATTCATTTTTGATTTAATTTCAAATGAACTGACCTGTTTATACAAGTCTTGTAAATATTTCCGTTCTATTTCAACCCCTTCATCAAGCAACAGTTCAACGTACTCTTGTCGATTTGCTTTTAATGCCGCTAGTAGCAAATCCTGCATGAAATGTTAAACATATTTTATTATGTCAAACAGTCTCTCTCTCTCTCTCTCTCTCTCTCTCTCTCTCTCTCTCTCTCTCTCTCTCTTTTTTTTCTCTCTCTTTCTCTTTATTTCTCTCCCTCTCTTGGAGTTTATGTTTTGACATGTTTTCAACACAATGCGATTTCTTATTGAAATTTTAAAATGTTCCTAAAAATAAAACTATATTTTTATTGGCCATGTACTAATGATTTGATTTATGATTGATACCTGAAGAAAAAAAAATATCTTTCATTGTATGGCTCTTTCTAAGTCTCTATCTTTATATATAGTGTAAATGTGCGTGCTGTTTGTATCGTTTCTGCCAAAAGCGTAAACAAAACCCCCAAACTGCAAAAAAAACCTGTCATTTTAGCATCTACGTTTGTTTCTTTGTTTTTTTTTTTTTTTGTTTTTTTTTTTTTTGTTTTTTTTGCTGGAATTATGCATGCTCAGAATCACGGGAAGGAATTCGTGGGACTTTGCGCTCATGCTTTATGTAATTCGAATGATTAAGTTTAATAGTGCACTATACGCCTCTTTCAGCTTTATCTCACTCGCACCACGTGACTTTGGACAGATACAGATAATGGTTTGATTAATCAAATGTCACACTATCTATACGTATAAATTTAGACATTTTGCCAATAAAAAAATGCCTGCACCAGAGAAGCTGCATACACCTTTCACAGGATGAAGCTCTGTCATTCAGTCAACTGAATGTTAACTGAAAGGTCTAGAAAGGTGACTGAATGGCACAGCCATGCCATTCAGTCAGATTTTAGTAACCTTTCAGTCACCATTCAGTTGACTGAATGACAGAGCTTCATCCTGTGTTTGGTATTTAACACGTGTTATATGATGTCCGTATACTCTGATTGAATTTTACCTGATAAGTAATTATTGTAAAATTAATTAGACATCTACGTTTACTTTTGATAAACCAGCTCGAAATAGCAAACATAATAGTAAAGTTGTGGACACGTTTTGGAGGATCCAAGTCAGTAGGAGTTTTCATTAAACAATATACTTGCAATGGAATTATATTGAATGATTACGTAAACAGTGAATATGTTAACTGGCATACTTTTACTTTTATTACTTTGATAGATATAACTCATATGCTTGTCAGTGGCGTCGGAAGCAAATTGAAAGTTGGTGGGTGGGGGGGGGGGGGCTAGATTTGTCGAAAACCTTGACAACCAAACAAAGGGCTTTGGCGTTTATTAAGTTTGCCCCCCCCCCCCCCTCCTCCAGCCCCCCCTCACCCCCCCGGTTCCGACGCCAATGCTTGCGAAGCACGACCTCTGGTGAGAGAAGGGATATAACTTTCCAGAACGGGGTAACTAATAATGCGGGTTGACGAATTAACGTCATGGCCAAAAGTGTAGGATGAGTTCTCATGCATCGTGGGCAGAATCCTTGGATCCACTAACTTTGGTTTATACCAAATAAAATAATAATTAAACAATTATATGCAATTTTAGTTATGATGGAAATTTCCAGAACGGGCTGCCAGGATCGCGGATTAACTAAATAACAGCATGGCTGAGAGTGTAGGGCGAGTTAACCATAGGGCAAACGCTTTGGATCTGACAACGCTGGTTTAAAATATGAAAATAAGTATGCATACACGAGCGGTTTTTTTTTTTTTTTAAATTTTATAGATAACTGCATAAATACCAAATCACTAGTTTGAAAAACAAAAAAAATATTTTTTTTAATCAGCTGCAACAAAAAGAATTAAGGCCACGCACATGTACATACATATATCATCCATTTCAGTTTAGATGTTTCATCCCTGCCCACTCCTCTAAATATCCAGCCATGCAGGTTTTTTTTTTTTAAATTTCAATCTTAAAAATAGGTTAAGAAAGCAATAAATAGAACTTTCAGTCTCAGTATTTTCAAAAAATGAACAAAAACAATGGTTCAACATATAAAGCATTGTATCATATTAACCATTGTATTACATTAATGTGTAAAGTGTTATTTCACGCGCTTGCGCAGGATTTTATCTAGATTACTAATGTTCTGTTCGCACTTTTCCGGCAGACTTTGGATGTTTTTTTTTTCCTGTGTCGGAAAGATCCAAGGCAACAACATAGTGACCGATACTTACGTTATTTTTTTTTTTCATTTTTCATATTTCATATATACAGACTGAAGGTTTTGGTTCTCTGGTTACTAATTTCGCCTCATCTTTTATGAACTTTAACAATGAAACGGACATGTAGACAACGGTTTTCTCTTCATTAAAATATATATTGGTAAAAATTACACTTTGATTTATTTCCTAGCGATGAATTGTTTAAGATATATTTTGTAACGTTAAGAATCCAGGAAAACAAAAACAAGAATAAGTTCACGATATTTAAAAACTATTTCAAATCAACTATTTTTTTCTGCAGTGATTTACACCCAACCGCGCTAGCTTCTTTATCTTTTTAGGGTCACCTGAATCACTCAGGTGACCTATTGCAAATGGTATTCGTCCGTCGTCGTGCGTCGTCCTTTAACAATTTTACATTTTTAACTTCTTCTTGACTTCTACAAGGACAATTGTTACCATTTTTAGTGTGAAGCATGTCTAATGTATGAAAAAAACTTAATTCTGAAATCCATAACCTACCACCCCAGGGGCACCATAGGCAGGGCCTAATATTCAAAAAAAGGGAAAAAAAGGCCAAATTTTCATTATACATTGTACTGGCTACCACTGTATGGTAATGTATTAATAAATTAAACCCCAATGTGCCTATAATTTCACAAGTTGAAGGGGGTACTTTATATTGTTTTTCCTCAAGCTCTAGGGTGGGGCCCAAAATGGCCATATATTAGTAAAAATATGTTAATTCTTTTAAAAAATCGTCTTCTCTGCTCCCACACATATGGGGGAAATACTACATATATGGTAATGATGATCATGCAGCCCTTTACCAAAATTGCGAAATTCATGACCCCTAGCCTGGGTCAGGGGTTCGGGCCCTAGGGTGGGGCCAATACAGCCATAAAGTAAAAATGTATTTAATCTTACAAAATCTTCTTCTATACTCTGATATACATTGGAGAAAAAATAAATGCATAGTTATAATGTTTATGAGGCTCTCTACCTAAATTGTGAAATTCATGCCCTAGGGCGGGGCCAATAAAGCCATATTGTGGAAATGCTTAGAACTTAGTAAATCTTCTTCTCTACTCTCATTTTTATTTTAGAAAAACTAAACGCATGATTATGATGTCAACGTAGTCCTCTACCTAAATTATGAATTCAATGGTCCCCGGGACAGTGGTTCAGGCCATATAGTAAAAATGTATTTTTTTTTTAAAAAGATCCGTCTCTACCTCCATGTATATTTTAGAAAAACTATTTACATGAACCGATGCCCACAACGTCCTCTACCTAAATTGTGAAAGTCATGGTCTCTTGGACAAGAGTGCAGACCCATGGGCAGGGCCAATATGGTCATATATTAAAAAATATTAAATTAAATTAAAAATTAAATTTGAAAAAAACCTAAATGCATGGTTATGATGTCAATGAAGTCTTCTACCTCAATTGTGAAATTCATGGTCCCTGCATCAGGTGTTCAGGCCCTGGGGTGGGGTCAATAAGACTATATAATGCAAAGGTATTGATTAAATACTTTCTCTCTACGAACACAGTTGTGGGAAATAAAGTCATGTATTGTTATAATGTTCATACTGTCCTGATGTTAAATTTCAGGTCATTGGGCAGAAATTGGAGCTTTTTATCGGGATGGGGAGCGGGTGTTTGACAGATAAGACCATACATTAAATATATTTTTTTTCATAGGGTTATTGCTGGATATCATTCAAAACCATTTTAACTTCTTCTTAAAAACTATATGGTAAATTGTCACTTGGGAATTTGTAATTTCTAATTTTTTAGTCTGTATATTTTAACAATGATAAGAAAAAGATATTACATCATTAGTTGGTGGTACCCAACTCAAAACCTAAAATAACCTGGTTCTTTAATGTTTGGTGCTGTAACACTGAGCTTTTTTAGTATTAAATTAATTATGTGACCTTGGCGACGAACTTACTTTTTTGTAATTACTTTAAAAATCGTTCGATTATAGGGATAAAATGTTATTGGTAAAAAAAAATGAGTCATCAGTCCATGTTTTTTGTTGTTGATTGAAATCGGTTCACTTTCCTATCAACCGTTGCACACATTCAACTCAAATTTGATTTAAAAAAAAATGTGTCTTATAAATATACACAATGAGTTCGAATTTGTTTCCGGTCCAATGATTTTTGACAGAGTTATACCTCTTCAACATAAAAATAAATGGGAATTTCACTATCCGATCATTATCTCAACAACCATTGCACATATTCAACTCAAATTTGATAAATACGTGTGTCTTACATTTTTGAAACGTTCTACTTTCCCATTTTTCCGTTCGTTCACCATGCGCTCGCAGTGCCCTCACCGTGCGCTTACAGTGCGTTCACCGTGCGTTCACTTACGCTCTCCGCTCTGCTCCGTTCGCGCTCACCGTTCACAAGGCGCTCACCGTGCTCTCGCTGTGCATTCACAAAGTGTTCATATTGCGCTCACCGTTCGTTCAGCGATTAATTATCGTTCAGTCCGTTTTCATTCATTTCCATTCGGAACTCCAAAGTGAAAAGAACCGGTCTTTGCGAGTTACAACAAAATGAGAAAAAAACAGCAAAAAAACCGCGTGCGTAAAGTTGGAAGGAAACTTATATTATACAACAGAAACATCACTTAACAATAATTTAATCCCTACCATTTAAAGTACACATTCTTGAGCAGGTCAGTTTTTTGTTGTTGTTTTTTAATGACTACAAGAATACTGATGTACAGTTTTTTTTACGTCCTTCCTAAAAAGTCATTTATGCGTTTGAAATAATGCGAATAAATTACAAAAACAAGCAGTAACGTTTTCTTTAAAATTAAGACATTCCTTGACAATGGTTTTCTCGGGGGTGTCAATTTCAACTGTCACCTTCACAAACAGGCGCTATTTATATAGTGGTATGTATCAACAAAACGGTAAAGAATATTGATGCACGCCACACTTTCGTCAATCCGAAAATGGCGTAAGTATGCAGTTACTGCGATAATTTTAGGTTACACAATACAGCGATAAATTACTACACCAATAATATCTATTGCTTCATGTAAAGACTTAAACCGTTTAAAAACAGAGGAATTCAATCAACGAACGATTCAACACATATATAAATAGACACAATTATAAATAAGAAACGGGCGTTGTTTTTGTGTACTTTTCAGGATTCATTTTATTACTATGTCCAATCGCAAATGTATCCATGCCCGACAATACACAGAACAGATCAAATTAAGAAATATAAGCTAACCATAAATGCGTGTGAATCTATAAATAACAATAAATCAATAAATGAAATGTTTCTTGAATGATTTATAAAGTAATTATAATTTCCCAAATCGTGTTTACATTTGTGATAAAACTCATCTTATATCATTTGTTTATTATATTAAAAATCATAAATTGCATAAACAATTAACTAAGCTAGGGATAATTCAATATAAAATACTTACTTAATAACTTAAATTCTTGTGACAAGCCATTTCACACAAATTTTGACAAGCCATTTCACACTTACATTACGTTTCAAGTTTCAAGTTCTACTTTGTTTATACATGTCAGCCATATTGGTCCTTATTGCAAAACTTATTATACTAGAGTTTACCTGATAGGTTCATCACCTGTAGTTTTATCCAATAAGGTGTATGGTAACATTTCATGGTTGGCTAATCGTTTCTTTTGTGTACTCACACTATATAAAGGCGTGTTTCGAGTAGTTCGGCGGACTGCTCGCCTTGCGTCCACTGCTTATGGCAGCCTGATTCTCGGGTAAGCTCATATTCCCGTTCTGAGCACATAATACAGACTTCTGTATTATTTTTGATAAGGCACTGTTCAATAAAACTATTTTTTTCTCTCTCAAAAGTTTATCCTCTTCAGATTAGGCGCTATACCTTAATAATATTTCGAATTTCGAGCCCGACCTAAATTATAATAGAAACTTGTAGGATTCTTTTCATTTTTCTTATCTAAACTCTGAAGTGAATTTTGTAGTATTTTCATCGTCATTTTTGTCTTTTTCATAAATATTTTACATTTATTTGTTTCACAGGAGGTACCAGTTTGTCATCTACATTAATTATTCATCATTTGCAAATAAAGTTATTATCAATTTAAAACTTGATCTTTGTTCATTTATTTTTGCTTACTGAACTATTCAACAGCTACAGACAAGTAGTAGTCACCCCCATACCTGACTGTCCCAGGAGCAGGATTTATCCCCCTCTTGGGGTAGCAGTCTTATTACACGTACATTTTTCGCCGAACGGTTCAGCCTATTACCGAGTAGCTCACTTAATTATAATATAAATATGTTTTACGGTGCTACCGTTGTGGCGAGCGCAGCAAGAATTAATCATACCTTGCATCATTGTCAACTTAGGGATATTTTGACAGTTTTCAACTAACATCAACGAATTTTTGAGAAAGACTCTACAACCATGTGTTGAGAAAAAGGTCTAAACTTGCTTAATTAAGTTGTAACTTTGTCTCAAAAGAGGGTACCCTATTCTTAAAATGAGTTAAAAACCATCAATTTGCACGAGATATTTTTGTCTGTGTCTATGGAGTAACATTGAAGTTATATTTTCTTTAAAAAATATATGTATATTTTTTATCTAAGGCAATTGATTTTTGGACCCCTATCCAACTTCTAAAAAGAATTTAATTTAATTTAATTTATACTTATAGAACTAAAACAAAACGATTGGAGTGGTATAGAGATGTCTGTCAAATTCAGCCCAGATTGTTTTGAATTGACATTTATTTTTATCGATGAAAATATAACGTCAATGTGCCTCCATAGACACGGGAGTTCTAAGTATAGCCTGGAATTTTCTTGTTCTAAAAATAGATCTCATGCCGACTGATAAAAATAGGGTACCCTAATTTGAGGCAAAGTTGTTACATTAATGTGCAAAATTCAACCTTTTTCTCAACAAATGGTTGTGGAGAGGACACCAATTACCCCTGTTACTTTTTCAGATTTTTAAATCTTCAAAATAAGTCTGCAGCTGTGCAGTTCTATAGCTGTTCTGAGCGGTTAAAAAAGCATTGGTCTGTTCTTAAATGCATAATTTGTATACAAATAACATGTAGAACCTCACATTTATTGCTTTCTCATCTTAAAACGTTTTTTGCCAGTTTTGTGCAGAAGCAAGCCAGTTCAAGAAATGTTTACATTTTTATTCTCAAAATTACAAGATGGCCGCACATCCCCCTTAAATCAGTATAATTTTTCTATAAACAAATATATCGAAAAAAAAAAAAAAACCCGCTAAATCCTATTACCAAAACATTTAAAATACTATATTTTCATGAGTTTGTGTCTTATGACCAATATTAAAAAGAGGAGTTTCAGGAGGCAGTTGGCTACCCGTCGTCCGAGATTTCGCCAACGTTTTATAGCTGACGTATATATGTTCTATATATTTATCTTTTTATGCAATTTATTGTTTCAGAAACCTCTAAATCCTATGCACATTTTGCATAAAAACAATATACTTTTGGTTTAAGATCAATATATTAATTTACTAATATGTAGTTCTCAAAGTTACGTAGGTCCCGTAACATTCTTCAACAACAGAACACGCTAATGTCGGATTTGCCAGTCTCTGTTATGTATGTCTCTGATAGGATAGAATAGGAATGTTTTTTCAACTTTCACGATAGCAGCACTGTGCATATAGTTTATTTGCTATTTATTTCATTTTCTGATTACCGAAGAAATGCAACGTAAGAATAACTCAGGAGGCAATCCGAATAAATCGTTCATTTTGCGTTCATATATCGTTTACCGTGCGTTCACCGTTCACTTTGCGCTCCGTTTGCGCTGTACATTCGCTCATCGTTCACCATTTATAAGCGTTCACCATATTCCGTTCAGCCCGCGCTCACCTTTCGATCAGAGTGCGTTCATCGTTCACTCACCGTTCAAGTGGGAAAGTAGAACGTTTCAGGGACTGTATCAATACACAGGATAAGTTCAAATTTGGTTTTTGTCCAATGATTTTTGACAGAGTTATGCCTCTTAAACTGAGAAAAAAATGGGAAATTCACTTTCCGATCATTATCTCAACAGCCGTTGCACACATTCAACTCAAACTTGATATATGGATGGGTCATATGAATATACAGGTTTTTGGTCCAATGATTTTTGACAGATTTATGCCACTTAAACGTAGAACAAATGGGAAATTCACTTTGCCATCATTATCTCAACAGCCGTTGCACACATTCAACTCAAATTTGATATTTGGATGTGTCATATAAATATACAGGTTGAGTTTGAATTTGGTTCCAGTCCGATGATTTTTGACAGAGTTTTGCCTCTTGAACTTTTTTTTTTAGAAGTTTTCAGTTTCCGCTCTCTAACTTTTGAAGGGATGCATACACATAGCTGCTATTTCATATGAAGGTTATTTACAAGACAATACAGACCAAATTTAAAATTAGTTCCTGTCCGAGGATTTTTAACAGAAATATGCCTCATGAACTTAGGAAAAAATGGGAAATTCTTAGTTTCCCCTCTCTAAATTTTGAAATGATGTATATGTAAAGTTGATATTTCATATAAGGTTAATTTATTAGAAAATACAGGTCAAGTTTGAACCTGGTTCCAGTTCGATGATTTCTGACAATAATCTGTAAACATCTTGGTGGTTTAGATGCGTGATGATCCCGTCATCACGTGGATCACTCTTCCCCGGTTGTTTAGGCGCTGTCCTCGACGACATCCAGAGTTGCGCCGACTGGGGTGATCAGCTCCCAGCCCGGGACTATTCAGCTATCTGCTTGTGTACTGATCTTACGTGCACAATTGTCTCTCACTGTTTTCCACACAATGTTTCTCTCTTCTTCTCCAATATCATAGCGATGCCATTTCTGCTTCTCTGCTTTCTCGCCCTATGAGATGTCTTCTCTCCAACCCAATAACCCCAATGACTCTTAGAGCTCGCCACAAGGATTGTCCAACAAAGCCCCGCTGGGAAACACCATACTATCCACTACCTCTCCTGACAATCTGCCACACGCTTTTGATATTTCCACATCTTCCGTTCATATGCGTCTTCCATTCTCTCCTCTCAAGGAACTGTCAGTTCCACTTTAATGACCTACCCAATTGACAAAGTCCAGATAACTACATACGTCAGGTCGCGTGTTGGTGGATGCTACATCCGTTGGGAATTACATTCTAGTCTTCAGGTCAGCTTGCATTTGCCAGTCTCCTAACGTCCAAAAGAAGTCCTCTACCCTAACCATCGCCGCCACACTTTTCCCTCTCTCCTGCTCAAAATTAATAAACTTGAGCCGCCCATTGGTGGTGGTCTTTTTCTGGCTTGCTCGAGAGAGTCTGCAAGTACCGAAAGTATCTGGTCATGCCACCATGTATACCGGCCTTCAGACAATGCTACGGAGCATGATGACAATATATGTTCCAACTTTGCTGGTTTTCCGCAGAGCTTGGAATTTGGATCATCAGATAAGCCCCATACTGCAAAATTTGTTGGGCCTGCTAGCATAGCATACACTGATCTGAGTAGAAACTGCAATCTGTTTGGCTCCATCGACCATATGTCATTCCAGGTCACTTTCCGCTGCCTTGCTGCTTTAAATTCTTGAGTCTCCCTTTTTCACCCGGACTTCCTTTTGCACAAGCTTCCTGTGCACTTCTTTGTCTGCTGTTCCCCATCTGGTTGATGTTACTGTTCCCAGACCTAGTTTTCCGACTGCTACATTTCAAACAATGTATGTTTGCTTCAGGCGTAACTCTGCTTCCAAGACCGTCCCTTGAACAGACCACTTCGTACCTGCTTCTTGGTTCACCCTGGCTCCTTGCACATTCTCATCTTTACTGTCTCTTAGCGTCAGATGATGTCGCACTTTGGTGACCTTGTATTCTTCGACGAGAGATGATAGCGGAAGTTGAAGTTAGTCCCTGCAATGTAGAGTCCAACGCTACTAAAGCACTGTGGTATTGATAGCCATCGGTGAAGATGTTTTGTAGTCAGGCGTTCCATAGTTTCTCACCTTTGACTTTGGTATATCGTACACCTGCAAAGGCCACAAAATCCGAGGGAGTACTCCATGCTTGTATATCCAGGTTTTGTATTTTCCTGGCAGTCCACTTTTGTCTACTGATTCCATCCCTTGTTGTAGTTTTAGAGTGATGGTTGTGTTATGTCTCCTGAACTTAAAACATGAGTAATTTTCAGGATGTATGACTTATTTTCAATCAAAAAAATGATATACTAAATTTGGTATTTGAAATTTTGGTCGTCAGCGGGTGCATTTACGTTACGACACCTTTAATATCTAATTGAATTACTTTATTACTTTAATTAATTAAAATGAGATGATAAGTCACAATCAGTCATTTAACATAAACATGCCCTTTTATTTGATAACAAAATACAATCCTATACGACATTTCGATCTGTACTAGAAGGAGTTCTTACCCTTGCATCAATTGACGCCATTAGAGTTATTCTCATATAACCGAAAGACGCACGCGATAGCGAGGAAGGCGCCTATAAAATGGTACAATGTTGAGCGCAAAATTGTACAATAAAGTCAAGCCATAGAATAAGTATGTGATTATTCCCCCAGTGGCCAACAATTTAAATAAATATGGAGTCTGAGATTAAAGAAAGATGGTTTTAAACCGGTGCAATTCAGCTGGTCTAAGGTTAACAGCCATCAAAAACATCACGAAAAGCGCCTTAAGTTTTTCTCCTTCATAAACAAAATTTATTTAATGTTGCATATATGTTTACCTCATGATATTTTATGCAAATGAATAATTACCAGCTACGAGTTCAGAAAAAAATCAAGCTGTTATATATAAAGTTGTATAGATTAGGCCTATTCAGTGTCAAGCGAGTGTCAACGAGTGTACACAACAGAATTCAGCCTGTTGTTACATGTACTTATAAATCATAGCCTATGGCGTCATCGTGTTCTAATTAAAACTATAATCTATTGTATTTAATAGTGCACATTTTAATATAATCAAGAAATTTATAAATTTAATTATTCCTTTGTTAATAATATCAAGATTGGTGCATTTAAGTTTTGGACGGAAGTCATAACACAGTGATATACCATTCCATGCAGACATAGTAAATGATGTGGTGCTTGCATAAGGAATAAGGAATCATTCTTTTAGTAATATGAAGTGATAATTTTGGTCGTGGCGGGGTCAAAACCAATAAAGCCCGAAGGGCTTTATGATAGATTAAACCACGCTCCGACCGAAATTAGTACCTCATAATATTCAAAGAATGATTTCTTATTACTTATATTTATATTATTTCTAATTTCTATAGTTTAAAACAAAATTTTAAAATCACTATTTTTTAAGCACATGCTATGTATTACTACGCGGCGCAACCAATAACGTGTTTCTGTTATGCTATAAGAGACGCCCATTTTGTGTCGCTCATCTTTTGTGAAAATATTGGGTTATAGGCCTCAAAATTGATTCGTTATGTTATTACAGACGAAGACAGTTG
>WFKH01011926.1:81283544-81298081 GCA_016163765.1 Magallana hongkongensis | reverse complement strand
GGGGGGGGGGGGGGGGGGGGGTTGGATGTGGAGGATAAACTTTTTATTTTAATCATTTATTGTTATTAATTTTAACTTTGATATTACTTATGGATCCCCAGGTAGAAAATAAGAAATATCAATAGATCATTTGACAATTATGCAAGGTGTAATGTGATTTTTTTAAAAACATTTTTTAACTGTTTATAAAATCTTATAAGACCCCAAATTATATTTTGAATTTAATAGATCATTCGACAATCAAATCAAATAAATGCAAGGTTTTTATCTGATCACCCGTTGTCCGTACGTCCGTCTGTCGGTCTAGCTGTACGTCTGTAAACTTTTCACATTTTTGACTTCTTCTCAACAACCACTGGGCCAATTTCACCCAAACTTGGTACAAAGCATTCTTATAGGAAGGGGATTCTTAATTGTCAAAATAAAGGCTAATCTATTTTTAAAAGGGAGATAATTGCGAAACAGTGAGTATATGTGTGTGTCTTTAAAAATCGTCTTCTCACCACTGCAACAGAAATGCCAATATTTACACAAAAGCTTGTATATATAGTGAAGTTTATAAATTATAAAAATCATGACCCCCGGAACAAAACTTGGACCCCAGGCGGGGTTTAAAATTTAACATAGAAATGCGTCGGAAAAATGTTTAAAAATCTTCTCAAGAACCACTGCACCAGAAATGCCAATATTTAAAAAAAGCTTGTATATATAGTGAAGAATCTAAATTGCAAAAATCATGACCCCCGGACCAAAACTGGGGCCCCAGGCAGGGCTCAAAGTTTAACATATATAGAAAAATGTTTAAAAATCTTCTTCTCAAGAACTACAAGGCAACGGTATGGGATATTACTATAGCTATGAATACATCAATGGGTATTGTGGATTCTAAATTGTTAAAATCGTTACCACCGATTTTACAATGGGGCACCAAGAGAGGTTCAAAGTTTAACATAGAAATGTATAGGAAATGTTTAAAAATCTTCTTTTCGAGAACTACAATGTTACAGTTTGTGAGAATACTATGCAAGGATCCTCAAATAGTGAAAATTCTAGATTGTAAGGCCGTGACCCCGGACCAGCACTGGGGTCCTAGAAGGGGTTCAAAGTTTAACATAGAAGTATATTGGGAAAATGTTTAAAAATCTTCTTCTCAAGAACTACATTGCTACAGTTTGTGAGATTACTACGCAAACATCCTCAACTAGTGTAGATTCTAAAGAGAGAGATTCAAAGTTTAAAATAGAAATAGCATATGCTATGAGATAGAATTTACAACGAACTGTTGTTCAGGTGAGCGATGTGGCCCATTGGCCTCTTGTTTTATTTTAAGAAAAAAAAGTTATTTTATTTACAGTGTAAGGAGGGATACATGCGCAGATCCAGAGAGTTTTTCTGGGGAAGGGGGGGGGGGGTGACAGTTATTCGAGTTTGCAGGGAGGGTGGTTGTTTAAAATTTAAAGAAATTTGATTTTTGGAGGGGGGATCTGGACCCTCTCCCCCCTTTGACCCCATCTCTAGATCCGCACATGGGATAATGTTAATTTTCTGCTACTATTTGACTACCAGGATTAAGTTTAATATTTCAAAACTTATTGCACATCTATAGGACAACCCCTATTATATCCCAAGATGTGACATGTCTATACATTAAATCAGTAGAGGAGTTCTGTGATCTAGGGGTTTTTTTTGAGTGATAAACGTCAATTTTCGGCTATTATTTGACTCCCTGGATGAAATTTAAATTTTTAAAACCTTATTTCACATCTAAAGGACAGCCCCTATCATATCACAAGATATGATGTGTCTATTCATTAAATTATAAGAGGAGTTCTGGGATGTAGTTTTTTTTTGAGTGATAAACGTAATTTTTTTGCTATTATTTGACTTCCTGGATGAAATTTTAATTTTTAAAACCTTATTGCACATCTATAGGACAGCCCCTATCATATCCCAAGATATGATATGTCTACTGATTAAATCATAGGAGGAGTTATGGGATCTAGGTTTTTTTTAGGAGTATTAAACGTTAATTTTCTGCTACTATTTGACTCGCTGGATGAAAATTAAATTTTTAAAACCTTATTGCACATCTATAGGACAGCCCCAATCATGTCCCAATGGATGATGTAGCTACTCCAAAAGTTGGAAGAGGAGTTACGCGAACCATACTTTTTTTGCAAAAAAACGTCATTTTTTGTTGCCCACTGATCCCTGTGATGAAAAAAAAATTCTGAAACCTGATCACACTTCAAAATGACACCCCCAATCATATTCTAGAAGATCGTTTGGCTACTGCAAAAAAAATGGCGTTTTTTAAACCTGATTTTTTGTAAAAAAAAAAACAAAAAAAACACGTCATTTTTCAGCCACCAAATGACCCCCATGGCCAAATTGAAATTTCCGAAACCTGATTGCGCATCTATAGGATACCCCAAAACATATTCCAAAAGATGATTTGTCTATTGTTGAAAATGTAGGAGGAGTTCGAGGAAGAAGGTTTTTTGTGAAAAAACGTCATTTTTTACCAATTATCTGACCCCCAGGACTACCAGAAAATTTTTGAAACCATTTTACAAAACAACATGACACCCCCAATCAAACTCCAAGAGTTCAGATTGCTAGTTTATACGATGTAAGAGCAGTTTGAGAAAGTAAAACGTGACAGACGGACGGACAGACGGACGGACGGACGGACGGACGGAACAGGACAACAACAATATACCCGAACTTTCTTTAGAAAGTGCGGGTATAAAAATTAGAACTAGATTTTGGTATTATTTATGTGTAAATGTTGTTGTTTTAACCATCCCCTGTATAAATAGTGAATCTTACATTATAATTGATCGGGTTTGGAGTTCCAAATATCGAGCAACAAATTTACACCAAATGTCCTCAAAGTTAGGATATATGCGTTTATGTGTTCGGAAATTTATCAACAGTTAAGTTTTCAACAATATGTATTGATGTTACCCACATCTTAGAACAATATAAAAGTATGATAAAGAGAAGTTATGGAAGTACCAAATGTTAACAAGTTTTAATATAACAAACACGGAAAATGGAACACCTGTCAGACTATCGTGTGCTGTTTATCAGTCCAGTACAATCCGTAGATTTTGCTAGGTAGCCTAAATTTCCTACATAGCTTAATTCACCTACCTTAAGTAGGTTAAATTAGCTACTCAATCATACTTTTTTTTTCTTAAGTGGTCATTTGTACAAAAAGTCCCACTTAGGTGCAATAATAATTTTCAACATTCAACATGTGTAACTAGCTGATCTGAAAACAATTCTTGAAAAAATCACTCTTGAAAATGTTGCTCTTAAAAATTTCAGCGCAATTGCAGTCAGTTCTAAAAGTTTTTGGGCTATTTATATCTGTTTATGTGTGACCAAACAGCTACTACTTAAATGGAATTTTAAAAAAAGAAGAGTTCGGTTATCATGATAATTGATTTGTAATAGTTTAGCGCAATGTGAAGTAGTCACTTATCCATCCCAGGTGTCATACAGTTACTCAAACAACAGAAAAGCATGTTTTGCCTTAACTGCTTAAAATCATCAATGTTTTAACTATTTCTGTTCTGGTTTGCTCTTTTAAAACTACGCAGTACAAAGATAGGTAGACAGTTCCTTGTGACTTTTTGTCATAAAAAGCGATATTGCATAAAGGTATAGCTAAATAAACCTACGGTCTACCTTATGTAGGTAAATCAAGCTAAGTAGGTAAATCAAGCTCCATATCTAAATCAAGTGATTGGATTGTACTGGACCTGTTTAATTGAAGTTATACAATCATAAAATGATTTATATCCAAAATTTGTTTTATGTGAATTATGATAATATGTAGGGAAATTTTCCTTCAGAAAGTAACCCGAGTGTGGCTTCTCCCTAACCTGTGAATTAATACATACACCTAGAAAATGTCTACGTAAATTTTATTATATCAAAAGGAACTTTTTCCTTTTCAATAGAGTTCAATACTATTTACTAAGATTTCCTGCCTCAGAACATAGTGGTTGTCTACAGAAAAAAAAAAATACTTAAACAAATGCGTTTGTACATTTGGGTCACTTTATAAGACTTAGCTACATTTAACCTGTCATTGTGACCAAAAGCTTAAAGGAATGTCATCACCAGTCATGTAAAGAAAATACATGTACAATATGTAAAACAGTGTGTGCTTACACAAATTTACCAAAATGATGTCAATCAGAGCAGAAATGGTAACTGATCTGAATGGCTCGATTGTGTTAGTAGAATAACAAATTGCCATTTCCTTTAATATTAAGATTAATAATAATAATTTACAATGCATGCTATTAATATTTGAAATCAATGCATCCTCTTCAATGGCTGCCAAAGCTGAAAATAAGTCATTGTCATCGAAATCCTTTTTCAAGGACGCTTTGTCAAGTCCTTAACTTGCCATTCTAGAGAAGAAAGAAGTTATCTGGACTGTGCTTAACCATTCATCAACGCTGAATAATTTGCTCCCATCCTCGCTAGTAACATTTCTTCTGCTTCTTCGTAAGGGTTTTCTTTTTTTACCCCTTTTTGCCACCTTCATATTTTTTGGTTAAAAGGGCTGTCACTTTCTCTGAAAAACGTGAATTCTTCCTTGGCTTTTCCAAACCCCAATACATAGGTTCAGCTTTCACTTCTTTTTCAACATTTTCTTCAGAAGACAACACATGTTTCCAAGTGATTACAACTTCACTACATAGCTGAGCTTTATCTGGTCATAGGTAGACTTTTTGTTTAGTTTCACTTGATGTTTACCACAGAGCAAATGATTTTCTAGCCCTCCGTATGTTGAATATTTCTATGAACAGCCAACTTATAGACAATGAAATAATTCCATGTCAGGATCTTCAGAAGTTCTTCTTTCAGCATCGTGTTCATTATCAGACATTTCTGAAACATCAGCATTTTGACTCGGTTTTGTTCTGATTTCTCCTATCTGCATAGCTGGAGTTACAAAGTATTTTAACATCAAGCAACCAGATGTATGTCCCTCATGTTTAGAATTAGTAAACTTGCTGATACTAAATTTGACACAAATAAGCCTCTCCAAATACTATAGGCTTTCCGCGCAACCATACCATCTTTTTGATAAGTAATACTGATGTAGTTATTTACATTTTTCATCTTTTGGGTGGTGAATGACTGTTTTGCCGTTTCTATTGCCGCATTTGCAACTCGACACTCTTTGTCACCTGCAATTAAGAAAGTGAGATTTTGGTAATGTATTTACCATCACATACATGAGACTCGACATTCATTTACAGGCTATTTGAGGTTTTCTATCATCTCAAAAATTGAAGGATCTACTTTAAAAAAAAATTACAATATCAAACTTCATTACATAGATTCATGTTTGTTCAAATCATGAGTCCTAGTATGTAGGATAGAGCTATAAGGGGAAAATTTAATTTAAAAAGGAATATAAATAAAGAAAACATTCATTCTTAATAATTCTTAAGTATTCTGTTCTGGAAATACCTAAAACACAAATATAAGAACAAATTAAATGTGCCTAAATCCTTGCAATGTAACTTAAAATGGTGTAATATCCAGCTCTGCTGAAGGTTTTCATCAATGATTTGTCAGTGATTTTTCATACCTGTTCTTTGGCTTATTTTTGGCAAAGAAAACCATAACTGACCACAAAGATAACATCCTGTGTTATCTGATCGGAGCAGAACTTCTTTGATAAAAAAAAGACATCTGCTTCTTTATTGTTTCAAGTGAATTCTCCAGTAGAGGATACAGGAAACCAGTATTGCTTTACTAAATGCCTTTCATGATAGTATGTTCTGTGCAAAAGAAAAAAAAATAATAAAATAACTGAAAGTTGATCAGCAAATGAGTTAAAATATATACAAAGAAGTACTACACATTTCTATCAAATAAACAAAGTAATGAAAATAAAGGGGAAAAAAATGTTAATTGAGGTTTTTCAACCCTCTGATAAAGAAGATAACTCTTACTGGGATAAAATGCCTATTATTCCTTGATGAACTTTTAGAGTTAAGAAGCCATTTCTTTCAAATTTTACGAATTACAAATTATATTTTATCTAGAAAAACATCAGAGGTACATGTACATGTAAAACTTTTATATGTGAAAAAACGGAGGGATCATTAGACTAAATACTTTAGGTGTAAACATTACACATAGATCTCCTGCTTCTTTAAATATGCAAACAATGACATGCCAATTTTTGTTTCTCTGTCCAAACCAGTCCGACTGTATTTCCGTGTAGTCAATAGGTAAAAACTTCATAGCCCAATCCATTTAACGAGAGCTTGGTAACTCTTCATACCGGTATTACAAGACCATCCAGTCTTAACTGATCTTGTTTGACAGTTCTTACTATGTGTGCTTTTTCAGATAAAGATGTTTAACACTGCATCCCCTGATGTTTATTTGTACTCGTTTACAGCTTCTTAGGTCACATGAAGAGCATCAATTACAAAATTAAGCTGCAATTCTACGTCTTTGATAAATTCCCATCTGTCACATTTTAGCGTATGTTTGTGTAGACAAGTGTTCTGGAAGTCTTTATTAGATGGATTAGTCAAACTCCAGCCAATACAATGGTCGGCACAGAGATTTGACTGCTCCACATGAACTTGTAATCTGTTTTTATTTATATTCTGCTAGCAGTGAGTTTGGTGGATATTTCTGAATGGACATCTAATGATATCAAGCCAAGGTCTTTCAACTGATCAATCAGTCGGTGTAGCTCCGCATAGCCTTCCACTCCTTCAGCTGTGATATTGTCCAAGCCCTTTAAATTCTTTCGTTTGGATGCTGCAAATGCACGCAGGATATAAAAAAAAATTCCAAATGGGTGGAAATATGTCTCCTTACAATAAGCTACATACTTATAAACCGAATGAGAATGACACAATGTTCTTACACAATCTGGAATAGTAACCTTTTCTCCTGAGTCAAGTTTTTTTTTTTTTCTAGTTCCAAAGAAACTTGCATAAAACTAGGATGAAAGCTGCAACAGAAAGTGCATGTTGCATCTATTTTTGCCACAACTGATAAAAGTTGTACCTTTAGGTTGTTGTCAGATGTTTCTCCATATAGTTTTAAAATTGTGTTCTTTTAATCAGGATCAGGTTTTTGTCTTTCAGGTTCTGGTGAAATCAGCAGCTTTACTTCTTTGGACTGTTCAGAAACTAAACGATTCAAAAGAGCATCTGTAGATTCCTCAGTTTTCCTTTTGTAATATCTTAAAGTGCTTGGCTTTGCTTTAGATATACGTGTGTGTAGCTGTCCTCTTAAAGGTCTGAATTGGCCGTTAGATTAAAGGCTGACAACATCATTGGCATGCATTAAAGTGCCCTCTCATTTCATTAGCACTCCAGTTTGAAAACAGGGATACACTGTGCAATCTTTGTGCTCCATCTGATACCTGTAGCAAAAATCATAAAATAAAGAATCTTCCTTCTAAAATGTATTTTTTTTAATATGACAAAATACAAGTTTCATGACAATATATAAGATCTAAGACTTGTGATAATCAATTCAAGTGGATACAATAATCAATGCAAATGATTTCATTAGAACAGATCGATTACTTACAGAATCAAGCTGAAGCCATCCTTTTTAAATGAAGATAAATACTCCTCTTCTTGTACAATCTTCTATAAAAACTAAATTGAACAAAAAATCAGACAATATTCAATTAAAATTTTAATTAAATTTTGACATTTAATAAAAAGTAAATCAAGTGATTCTGACATCAATGAATATACATGGCTTTACACCATTTAGAATGCACTGTTATGTAATAATGTGTATAGGTTACATCATAAATATTGAGTAGTATTGACTATACAGTTTCATGGGCATGAAAATCAATGGCGCAGGGTGATGTATATAAAAAAAATATGAAACTTCTATTATGTAAGCATCTCGTCATGTATCTGATGACATGAGTGTGTCAAGAGTAAAACAAAATGTGTCGAAAGTGAATGATGACGTAATGGCAGAAGGGCGGAAAGGCGGAACAGCGTAACACTATATCCAACGGCCATTTCACGGCGAGACATAAAATTATTTAATCATCTTAGATGATACCATCAAATTTCACTTAGTCTTAATTATCTCTCCTGTGATACCCTATACCCATGTATGCTTTGTGACAAGTTTGATTACCGGAAAATGGCCCAGTAGTTCAGAAAAAAAAATAGAAAATGTATAAAGTTTACAGATGGGCAGATAGACTACACACAAAATGTGACCAGAATGGGACATAACTCTATCATGTAATTCCAGCAAAAGGCATAGGAAGATTACTTTTTCAATAAAGTAAGTGAAATTTCAGGCTCAAATTTCTCAGACAGCTTAAATTAATTATTAGGTCTCTCATTTTGCATACTTAATAAAGTCATTAAAATTATCGACGGCTAGCTCACAATATGATATGTATCATGATATTTTAATAAAACACATCATGTATACGATATAATTGTCAACTACTAAACAAACTGATATCTATGTTGCCTATCTCTATAATTATTCAGATGGCAAAAAGCAAATATGATTTTGCTGTTTATTTGAAAGTTAAGAATTCCATTCCCATAAGCATTATTTGTACTAAGTTTGGTTAAATTTGGCCTATTGGTTCTAGAGAAGAAGTAAAAAGTAAAAATTATGAAAAGTTGACAAACAATCAGACAGACGAAGGAACAACAGACAATAGAGGTGTGTTCCACAAAGCGGGTGCTCGCTAGCACACACCACAGTTTTTGTTGAAGGTATTGTGAATTTTTGTGAGCGCTTGCGAGCACTCGCTATGTTGAACACTCCACAGGTGATCAGAAAAACTCACTTGAACCTTTGGTTCAGGTGAGCTAAAAACTACTATGAAAATAAACATATTTAAGAATCTTTATGTTATTGTAGTTTTACTTATATTTGTTGTTCCATGAACATGAGCAGGAGATGATATGTAATCACCAGGTGGAATTTTTTTTTCACATTGCTTCTCATTCATGTTCATACAGGTTAAGCAAATACCTAATATTAGATATTTTTTTTTAAAAAAATATCATTTTTTTCATGCATGAATGATTACCTAAGTATTATATGCTGTTGTAACATTACACAAACAATTTCATCTGATAGTACTATATATATATATATATATATATATATATATATATATATATATATATAACTACGGTTCCCACCTTAGCGCCAGACTATGTAAAAACACCGTCTTGCAGGCGGGTTGTTAGAAAAGACTCTTTACAATCATTTTTTGCACAATTTGGACTTTGGATTTATAAAACAGGTTAATTAAGGCGTTCTTTTCAAATGACAGCGGTTTTTAAGCGATAATTTGGAAAATATTGAACATATATATTTTGACCCTCCTGCAATGCGGATGAAGTAGTTTTAAAAAACAGCCTGCAATATTTTTTTCCATTTGAACAGTCTTACAGGCTATTAAGGGGGAAAACTGTTCTAGTCTTAAATGTACTATTTTAAGGTAAATGACACAATGTTAAATGCAATTTATTTTGGCAGAAAATGATTAGAAATAGAGAAAGACGTCGCATGTTATGTTAATATATTTATTATAATTTTTTTTTTAGTAAAACTTACTGAAGAATATTTGTTTTAACATTTGGAGTGTTTATTTGAAGTGCACTTACGAATTGTTGCTAAGGCTAAATTAATAGTGTTTTATTTCCCAAATTAATGTTTTATGGATTTGAACTTTGAAGAAAATTGTTAAGAGCATGATCAGTTTTAGTATAACAGGACTGTAAAATTGATTACAGGCATGAAAATGTAATGAAAACAAAAACAAACAATTCTACGTAGATTTTAGAAGAGTTGTCTTTCGTTTTGACATAATTCAAGTACTGAGAGTACTTAAAGTAATTCAAATTAATATATAAGAAATTAACGGTAAATTGTTTTATTTTCACTATATTGTTAAAGTTCCAGAATCAAGTCCTTAAAATGTGAATATTTATTTATACACCCGTGTAAAATGTGAAAAATATGAAAAAACAGGTACTTATAATGATATATTATTATGACAGTCAACACTTTTATATTTGAATTGAAAATAATGGCAACCTATCTGATTAAAGAAAAACTTTTTTAAAATGTGTTTAAGAGCCAAAACTTTACAAAAATCCATTATTTTTATTACCCTGAAAAGGATATTACAAATATGAAAAATGAAATTCTTCACACTTGCATAAATAATAAACATTTTATGATAGCAAGAATAATAGAAAATATGTAATAATACTATCATGAAAAGTAAAATAAATTGAAATCATATTGCAAAACCCTTTTTGAATAATTTAAAAAAATTATTTATATATAAAATACTGACAGAAATTCTTCATAAAAAAAATAATAAAATACATACGAATATCTGAATAGGAAAACACATATTTATCTTAATTATTTGCATGTTTTGAGTAACAATTTGCTTTTGTAATTGTCGCTTTTTTATTGCAATAAGAGTTTAATCTATTATATTTAGTGTCATTTACCTTTATTTCTGTGTACTGTTAGAACTGCTTACAGTATTATTAGCGACCATAAATTAGTAATCGGTTTTAAACTTTAATAAAGTAGTAGGTAGTATGTAAATCATTAATAATGTGTTAAACCATAAATGTCAAACAATTATTTATAATATTTACAAATTAATTTTTATTTACAAAAATATGTAAATTTACTACATATCACCTCAACAAACCATTATACTATGCAAGAATTATGATTCCAAACCACAGAGAAATATCCTGAAATGACAGATTAAAGGTTTAGATCAGGATTTATGACAATAAAAAGTTGAGCATATTTAAATGCAGGAAATTAAGAAATTTGAAAGACAAATTAAAATTTGGATTAACCAAACTTCTTTTGATGACATGGGTGAAAAGTCAAATTGATCGTCGTGCACATGTTCTGTTAAAGTACTACTAGTGTCCGTATATTAAATATCAATTCGAAACTTAATCATTTGTAAACTCTTACATTAAAAATACTAAATTAAATTTAATTGGTTAACAGGTTTCTTAACAAAAACCGTTGTAACAAAAACCGGCGCTAATACTGAGATTTTTCATATTTTAGACGCCGCTAAAACGGTAATTTTTCATACTTTGAAATGCATAAAATAATAATTTTTAATGATTATTATAACTTTATTAAAAATGAAATTATGTCGCGCAGGTGTGATCTGATTCCTGGAAACAAATAAGTGTGCTGAGACCTTGAAGTCAGAGTTTAAAAAGAACTGATGACATTATCGTTTTGGGCATATTCATTCAAAGGACAAAACTAATAAAAGTGATCGTCAAAATTCAAAACTGCAAACGTAAGTAACATGGAATGGGCGCCGCGAACATGATCGTATTAACAAAACTGTTCTGTGAAATTAAGATAATCTTATTGTTTACGTATTTCGTTTATAATTTATAACATAATTTGCCTACGTTATAGTACGACACGACGCGCGTGCAAAACGTATTAATTCGCTTGACGTTACATTTAAAGTTTGCTAAAATTAACTCTAGTAGTTAATATAATGCGCCTTATTTGCTGATTTTAGTTGTAGAAAGTTAAATTTATAGAGAATAAATTTAATTTCTTTATTTGTTATACGAGAATAACATAACTTGGGTCAGTTAAAGTTTGTTTTTTTAATCAGCTTTCGGTTTATAAAGCGTAACCTGCCCCAAGTTATGTAGTATAACATAGGTTGAAATTCTATCCATCCTTTAGGAGCTTGTGACCGTGCTATTAATGTTCGTACGTAACACATCAGTTCAAGATTGATCATTTAGAACCTCTTACATAAATAATTGTTAAATGAATTTATTTGATTAACTGCTTTCTTAACAATAAAATATCTGGAGCTTATACGGGTATCTTTCATACTTTAGACACCGTTAAGACGGTAAATATTCATACTTTAAAATGCGTAATAATAATTGTATTAGGCCGTCGATATTTTTTATAAACATTAATAATGTATTTAGATTGAAATGAGTGCATTTGTAATACATTTGCCTTACATGAACATAACAAATAAAAATCCATTCAATTCCCGATGAAGTTATTGGCAGGTCAAGGTCACAAAACTGTTTCTTGGCGCACACAAACATGTGCCTGCATATCTGACATGAAGTAACACGAAACAATAAATCAGATGAATTTACCATGTTCTTTTATTATATTATATAAAATATTAATACAGGTACGTTCCACACATTAATTGTTTCAATATTTTCCCCGGACGGATAAATACACTCTAACCTTATATTAAACATGATTATGGAATTCTGGGTTTTCATTCAAGTACAAGGCAAATGCTAGATTTTCAGTCACAATAAACACGTCACGATTCCTTGACACGCCAAATTCCTAACAACATTTACTTCAGGAATAAGTGTCAATTGATGAAATCTACATACAACATCCATGTTTATATCGCCGATGCTCTTTTTGATTGTCATCTGTTTGCAGTCATTCACCCATGCTTGTTTCTCTCAAAAGATGTACCTCTTATAGATAAACAGAAAATAGAAATATAAATGTGATTGATTCATTATGTACTGAAACAGTTACCGTTGATTATAATTGGCCTACAATTTTTTACAAAATGGCCCTCCCTTACTTAAGTTAATATCACAAAATGAATATGGTCGGCCGGAATTGAATCCTTAATAATACCACGAAGTAAACACTATTTATGCCTTATTCAGGCGGTAGTGATTACCCACAGCACGCAATATAACCTACGCAAGAGGTAAACCCTCAGCAGAGGCAGTCAATATTTTAACGCCTTCTGCGGGACAGACAGTGTACTACCCTTATACTATTAGAATACATGTATCAGTGACAACTTACATAAGCTAACCTCCAAGAAAACAGTCTCTATATTAATCAACTAGTGGTCGGCCTTCAAACACGATTGGTCCTAAAATTATTAATCTGGCAAGCCTCTCTCACAAGGCAACCCACATTCCAAAATCACACCTTAAGTTGTCTCGCAATTCCTTTCTTTTTAACATTGTAAAGGAAAAGAACGCAGCGACTGCGAAGCGCTCGCTTGTATACCCTCTGTGGGTCACGTGACACTCTCTGCTGGTTGCTAGGCGACTAAACAAACACAGTCGTCATAGGCCGTTTGCATGATTAAACAATACATAAAATTGTTACACTACCCTAAAATACCCGATGTCGGAATAGGCACCTTGGAAATGTACGTATTCACATAGCATTTTTGTTTAATCATAGAGATGTTAACAGTCACATTAGTGTCCGTACATTACATATCAATTCGAAACTTGATCATTTGGAAACTCTTACATTAAAATACTTAATTTATATAAAATCATAAACTGGTTTCTAAACAATAAACGTTTAAGTAAAAACCGATGCTAATACTGAGGATTTTTCATATTTAGACGACGCTAAGACGGTATATTTTCATACTTAAAAATGCGCAATTATTATAATAATTGTATTAGGCTGCCGATTTGTTTAATAATTCTTATAACTGTATCAAATTTGAAAAATAGAATACCTTCTTGTTGACTTTGGTGCGATTACGTCATGTAGATTTGATCTGATTCATGGAAATAAAGATAAAACTCGATTCCTCAGAGTCAAAGTTTAAGCAGAACTTATGATATAAATGTCTTGAGAAAATTCATTTAAATTAAGGACGTGTCTAATAAATGTGTTAAACAAATTGCAAAACTCCCATACGACTTCATTTCATTTGAGTATTTGAGCAACCTGGAAATTCGCGATTGCTTAACAGGCGCCGTGTACATGTATACATATAAATATTTTTCTTATTGATTTATTCATTATATCAGTTTTACATCAAATAAAACAAACAGAAATAATATCAACAAAATATAAATTATACATATATGGAAGTAGATTCTCTAAATTGATTTTACAAAATTGTGAAGAATTCTATAGACTGCGTATGAGTTCAGACTTTTCAAAACAAAAGCATAGAATACAGTAGATGCCTTTACATGGTTAAGAATATTGTAATTTGTTTCTTCTAATGAATTTATCCGACAATACATCTTATATTTATAAATTCTGTATGGTATATATGAAATGAGGGTATTCAATGATACGATTTTCTATTTTGTTCACTAAAAAAACCTAAAAGTACATGTTTCCACTTAATATCAATTTTAAGGTAAACAATTAACGCATTCCATATTTCAGATACATTATCACATTCAAAAATAAGATGCTTTGTATTTTAATTCCTCTGGCATATTTTACATTGACTATGGATTTCTTTATTCCATTTACTCAAATTAACATTATTACAAAGAATATTATCCAACAATTTGTAATTGAATTCCGCTAGACGTTTATCAGTAATATCTAATAATTTAGATTTGTAAATATATTTCCAATCAAAAGAATCAATATTATACTCCTTTTGTAAAGCAGTCTGATAACAAGGTTTAGTAAACTTCTTATTTACTAAATTCTCA
>WFKH01011926.1:81201848-81218268 GCA_016163765.1 Magallana hongkongensis | reverse complement strand
TTTTATATAACACCTTTAAACGTTCATAAGTAACCTCATACAAAATGAAAATGACATTCCTTTCATAAAAACCAAGAATAACATTCCTTCTATAAAAATACATCATAGCCAGCCAGGAAAAACCTAGAAATAAAAACGATGCAAAATCGTGAAAGAATTCTAGGAAACCTGTATCCGTTGCCAATGCTAAATGATGCAAGAAGGGTGTGACGGACCTCACATATTACATATAAGTTTATACTATTCTATTCCTTAAATAATAACATGGGAAAAACAACTTCTCCGACAAAGAAATATTTTTTTTTAAATAAAAAAATAAAATTTGGTTTATCGAACACAAGCGGCGGCTAGAAAGTGATTTACTCTACTAAATCATAATACATTCCTAACAATACCTTGCCGCCCATTGGTCAATACCGGACAATAACAATTTGTCAAACATGACTACCGTGAATACATTTTCCCGCTATACTGACGAAACGCGGGAAAATACAAGTATTTACTATATATCATTATAACAAATAATAACACATATATCCGTTGCATACAGCCAGCCGTGTACGCTTTAGAAATTACAAAAAAGGGTGCTTAGACTGTAATCATAAACCAAGTGCTTTAGAAATTTGCAAACGCTTCTCAACCGAGTCTACTATGTACCCATCTTTGGCACTGTCGCTCTTACAGTCTCTCCTCCAGTGCCCTCTTTTATTACCGCGGTAGCAGTGTCCAGACTCCCATGTTTGCGTAGGCGTGTCAAACTGGGCCTTGCGTAAGGGCGGGCATTATCTCTCTCGTCTTTACGTTTCTTTAATTTCACTTCTTTAATTTTCCTTTCTGCACGATTCTGAGCTTTCTGAATTTTCTTCTCATCTTCTAAATCGAACGCTATCGGATTTTTGACGTATTCATCGACTGCCCTCCATCCCGCCTCTGATGAATCCGCATACCGAATGAGCTTTCGACGCCGTTTTACTATGTCCAAACCTTCGGCTATCTTTTGCTTGGCTCTGCTACTTTGTCCTCGTTCAGCTCGTCACTCGCCTCCTTCAATTTGGACATAACTTTGACGTTGTGCTTATGCTGTTCCTCGTTGCCACGTTTCTTAAACTTATATCCGTCTGAGAGCACGTGTTCGATTTTTGCTTCTTGTTCTGCAATAGTATTTTGATTCTCGCGGATATTTTGCTGTACGGCATTTGGTCTGCTGTCCTAGAGCTGTGAAAAACTGCTAAGCATTTCATTATTTGTGCGTTGTAAAGTTTGATTGATTTGTCTCTGTACTGTCTCGGCGTCCATTGTGCCTATCGAGCACAAGCGGCGGCTAGAAAGCGATTTACTCTACTAAATCATAATACATTCCTAACAATACCTTGCCGCCCATTGGTCAATACCGGACCATAACAATTTGTCAAACATGACTACCGTGAAAACAACATTTTCCCGCTATACTGACGAAGCGCGGGAAAATATATTTTTAACAGCATGAATTTGTGTCAGAAGAAGTTATCACAGTCTTCAATGTTGGTCACAAACACTGGATTTTGATTGTAATTTTATAGTAGAAGTATATGGCCATAAACATGTATTACAGAGTGCATTAGACAATTATTTTTGATTCTATAATTGCATGTATAACTTCTGTTTTAAACTCTTGTGATTTGACCATCAAATTTTACATTAACAATGTACTTGAGTTGAAATATGTTTATTAGATATAACTGTATACTTTATTAGATTATTAACTGTATAATAAACAAGAATAGATATGGGTTACCCCGTATCCAAGATATTCATCTTTTAATTTTAAAACTCGAAATTAATTGTGCTCAAATGACTTAAATTAGAAAACTGCATTTGTTATGGAACTGGTGTATAGTTTATGAGTCCCTGGCAAACAATGCACATACCTGTGCCTGCAAGACCAGTAAGCTTTGGTCTACACATGTGCGATGGAATCGTCGATCACACTTAGCAAGCTCGGAGAAACCACAATTGTTTTTCCGAGAAGTTACGATTGTAGGTGTTGTATATATAACCATTCCATTATTTAAAAAAAAAGAGAAAACACACACACAAATAATGATTAACATTCCAACTCGGAAGAAAATATGAGACAATTATCAAACAATAATGAAAGTAATATACATGTAATTATTGAAAAGATTTATCAATCGAAGACTGACATATATCTTCGTGAAAAAGACTGAGGAGACAAGTAGTGTAAGAATATGAAAATTTTTATTTGCAAATTCGGGGGGAAACGTGATTTTCTTAAAATCTTTTTACTTTAATTTTGGTTTCTTGAACGTGTTACATGCAAATCATTATTCTTATCATTTGCTTTGATGTTGTATTTACTTATCATGAATAGAGCTATATTTTTTTTCAAAGCAATTGTGTGAACAGTACCTGACTTTATTAATATATCTAGAAAAGATAGTAAGCACTGATCGAATAAATGAAAATTGAGTTCAAAAGATATTTTATTTCGGTCATTAAACATGAGTCAATACTTGCTTTTTCAGCGCACATGATAAAAATTCTCAAATTTGCTTTTCTGAAGGAAGAGTGTCAAGTGTGTGTCTGTCAGGTGTTGTACTCACATTTTTAACTTTTATAGACAATATTTGATATATATTTAAAATTTAATTGTGGTAAATATGTCTTGAATGTCGTTACACGGTAAAAAAAATTAGTTCAGTACTTTATTCATGCCATCAATATGTAGGTAATAATGTCTTAGAAATTCAAATATGCAAAAAAAAAAAAAAACATTTTCAGTAAGAACTGACAATAAAGAAACCTATCAACATTAGTTAAATCATACCATTTTCATGTCTGATATTGCGATGATAATAATAAACATGTGACAAATGCCAGCGAGAAAACCGTATACAAAAAACTCCATCTGTGCTACATGCTACATCCAATACCAGTTCAATGTGATTCATATCCATGGTTGGATTAGATCTTGTAGGACCTCTCCAGGAAACAAAAAGGGGATCACATATATTGCAGTTCTGACCAAATACTGTTGAAATTGATATGCAATATGTAGGCCCCATATGTTAGGTACAAGAGAATCAAAAGTAAAACACGAAACCAGCGGCTATGACTGTTGCTGACTTTAAACATTGAAATTGCAAGTTACAGACGGGAGGTAAAATAACACGAAAAGAAGGTGGATGGGACATTGTAACCTATACACCGCTAAGTTTCTGACATGTGATGGTGCAACATGCACATAGTACGGAAGGTCAACCCTTTGCAGGGAATTAGCTGGGGGAGGTCAAAAAAGCTGAAAAATCATGAAAAATTAGCAAAATGTGAAAGGGTCAAAATCTCATAAAAACCAGTTTGTAGAAAGTTTTACAGGTTTTGACTAGTAATTTTCTTCAGAAATTGGTGATTGGCCTTATAAAGAGTGAATTAAAGGTATATGTGCTGAAAGGGAACTGAGGAAATTCTAGTTACAGAGTTCCGAAGACACGCATCCCCTGGCTACAATGAATTGTATCGAAAAAACTGTCCCGTGCCAGTTAGTTTTTCTTGGAATGGCGACAATTTTATTTGTAAATATTTAATTTGACAATACTAATCGTGCTGCGGTTTGACTTTAGGATTTGAAATGACCAACAGGCGGAATTCTGGCGTGGGTTATAAAGTTTCAACTTCTCCCCATTAAAAAAAAAAGCAAAGCGGAGGCCCGCGCAGAGGAATTTCATATCTCGCTAATTTTGGATGGTTAATTCAAATAGATGTATGTATGTGTTTTAATAATTTGAGACAAAATATACATTTACGTGTGTATAATTTACAGAAAAGTATTCATGTTGAAAGTTTAGCGTATACAGCGGATTTATTTCTCATATCCCTACCGTTGCGATCCTCTATTTGCATGCGCCTTTGTTCCAGTTATTTAAACTCATTTACTAGATCAAGCATAAACCCACCAAAGAGCAAAGATAGGTGCCTATGGGAACCGTGATTTGAAAGACGCATATATGCTCAAGATTTACACGTTGAATTGTATCAAGTAATATCCAATACCATTTGGATCATATGCGCTCCACAGCTAATTTTGTAAATGACGAATAATATCTATATATATATATTTACCATCTATACTATTAAACCAACAAGGCCTGCAACTGTCCTCCATTTTTAAAGGGGCATGGTCACGATTTTGGTCAAATTTTATTTTCCCTCTTCTCATTACTTACAATGCTTTAGGAATGCATTTCTAATAAGCAAATGAAATTGCAGAGTCAGTCATAGAGTTTTAAGTAAGATACAGGGCTCACAATTCTTTGTCATGTAAACAAGGCTCGTGCCCTTTTTTTGGTTTACGTAGGTTAAATATACCTGTAAAAATCTTTTTCAAGCTGATTTGTTTATCTTTTTATTCATTTTTATCATAAAGAATCAGTTCCGACCGTTTAAAACATTCAAGCTCTGTAACTCGCTTCTAACTTAATGAATGACACTCAAATTTTGTTTGCTTATTTCAAATGCCTTACTGAAGCATTGTTTACATTAAAATTAGAAAAATAATTGTTGACCAAAATCGTGACCATGCCCGTTTACTCTCGTCTGCAAGCTTTTTTTTAACTTACTTGAGGGGTTTCTTCTGAATAACATTTGCAAGCCAGAACTCGGCACTATTCCACTGCATTCTCCCGAGTTGCAGGCCTTGTTGGTTTGATAGTATAGAGAGTAGACATATATAATTAAATATCAGTCGTCATTTACACCATTAGCTGGAGAGCGCCTTTGAGTTGAATCTCAGGCCATCAAGGCTACCGTATGAGAGTCAAAAAAATTGTCAACCCCCCCCCCCCCCCATGTTACCCTACTAAATATTTTATCGTGAACATAGATTAAGGGGGATGATTCATCTGACACACATGTTCTTTTGACGAAACATATTTCAAATTCATCTCAATATTATTTTGAGAGACAACTGTTTTAATAACTTGATCACATTTCTCATTCCTAGGACATACAACAATATATCGACCATATCCTTTAATGTAGTTATATTCATTCCAATTGTTTGATAAATGAAAGATGTGGCCCTCCATTCAAAAGGCAGTGTAATGTGAACAAATACCTAATCAGCAAATCGAACCGTAAAGAGTGTCTGTGAGTAATTATTTAGCATAACGTGAATATAAGCTGATTTTTATCTCACCAAAACAATTCATCTTTGTAGTATATTTAAATGACCTAAGGGAAGTAACTGTTTGTGTGTGTATGTATGCGTATGTTTGTGAGTATAACGTGATTATAAGCTGATTTTTCATCACATCAAAACATTTGATCTTTACTTTAAATTAGACGGTGAGAGTGTTTCCTAATGAAATGAACGATTTTTCATTCAAAGGTTCAAATATCGCTCATCATGACACAAAGGAGGTTTTGAAATTTCAGTATATAATGACATCACAGTGAGTAGCAATTCACATTAATCTAATTTTCCAATAACAAAGACCTATTTTTAACTTTCTCCAATAATTGAGTTATAAAGAAAGAGGCAATTTTTTACGATGACTCAAATTTTGAAAATACGGTTTTTTGGGTTATCTGAATCTAATGATTGCGGAAAAAAGGGGATATATTTAATCCCATTTTTAGAAAAAAAAATTGACACTAAAGTTGATTGATCCGATGTAGAGTTCATGAAGTTGCAATTCAAATGGATAGTAGATGAAGTTGTTTTAAACACAAAGTGTGATGAATCCCTTAGCTGTCTTTCTGCCAATTATCTTTGAGCTGCCGAAAAGATTTTTTCTCTAGTTTTACACATGTACGTTTTACTTAATTAGTATCCAATTCCTGATCTACATAGAATTGTACAAGTCTTCCCCAATTTGGACACCTACCAAGTAAATATCATATAGTTATATTAAACCTACATAAAGTCATCTAATTTCTCAGAGCTGATAAATGAAGAGTCTTTTATACTGGTTCTAAGTTAATATATTTAAAAACACTTAAACAAAGGGTCACCAAATTAATGTTCCCATGGTTTCTGTCGACAGCCAAGATAATCAGGTCTTCACTCGGGCTGTCTCGTTTGGCTGAGAGCCTCACATTTTCTTATATTCCATCAGTTTCCCTCTTTGTGGTTTGACCTGTCGTTGTTGTCGGTAAAAATACTTTCGCTTAATTTGGTTCAGGTACCACACCCTCCCGCTCTTCATTTAGAAATTATTCCTGTTCCCAATCCACAACACAAGGCATCTCGGTTTCCAAAAAAATAATGCGGCTAGTTATTAAACAATGTTACTAACAATCAGTATTGTTTTTTTACGTTCTTTTTCCTGAAATCATTTCCGGTTGCACCGGAACAATAGGCCTATACACATATTTGTCGATGAGTCTCATATATGCATTTAATTAAGTTTCATTCTTGAGTAGAAAAAATATATATTTGTAATGACGCCCAACACTCTGTCTGAAATCTTTAAAAAATGACTATGAAACCTGACTTACAATGAGTAAGGCATTGTGCTTCCTAGTTAAAAACAGTATTTTCCCCTTTCCCCTGTCCTGCAAAAGGACTTAAATATGGATCTGATAAAAATCTTGTAGAGTAAGGCCAAGCAGGTAGGTTTTTATGGTTTTCACTGTCAGCTACGATAAGAATTAAGAAAAAAAATAATTACTGAATTATTAAATAAAAAGATTATTTAAAACTAGTAGACTAATTGTTCTCGAACAATTAGAGGTCTTTCCACCTTAGTATTTTCAATCAATTGCTAGATTGCCCGATAAGATATACAAAAAATATTATAATTGTGATATATATTGTACTAGAATTTTTTCCCACTTACTCTGAACAAAACTGATGTGCTCGCCAAGTGAATATTCTTTACACATTGTCAAGCATATAAAGAGAGTACCTAACAATAGAAGAGCGTGTTCTAGAGGCTAGCTATCTTTGTACAATATGAATGGGTTCACTGTAAAAACAATTTCCACTTGAGTAACCACAGGACTTGATGTGATACCTGGCTGACCTAATTGAATACCTTATTGCGCAATCCAACAAGCTATTGAAACCCTTACTATAATTCTGTATTTCAAAAGATATGAAAATTCATTAATTAACAGATTTCCAAATGACCTTGACCTTTGACCTTTATGTCATTTTGTTCGGCCAAGGTAGACGCTCCCATCCCAAGTGGTTTGAAGTCTCTATGATAGATAGGAAAAGAGTTGGAAGCGATTTTATGTAAATTTAAATACTTTCAGGGGCAATAACTGCTGGAAGATGGCCTAAGATCCTTTCGGTATGAATAGATTGAAGAACCCTCTAAGTGTACTGAAGGCATTGGTAAAATTTCCAAGTCTCTATCTCTTATTGTTTCAGAGGAATAGCGATAACAAGCATTTCGTACAATAGGGGCAATAACTCTGTAATTATTCAAAGGTAGGAGCCAAGGGGCTATATTTTAAAATGTCATAAGATGTCCTACTACAACCATGAAATTTTTTTTCTCTACCACCCTAAACAAAAGAGATATAAAAACTCATTAATTAACAGCTTCTCAAATGACCTTGACCTTTGACCTTTATGTCATTTTTTTTCGGCCAAGGTAGACGCTTCCATCCCAAGTGGTCCGAAGTCTCTATGATAAATAATAAAAAAGTTGGAAGTGATTTTATGGAAATTTAAATACTTTCAGGGGCAATAACTACTACAAGGGGGCCTCAGATCCTTTTGGTATGAATAGACTGAAGAACCCTCTAAGTGTAATGAAGACATTGGTAAAAGTTCCAAATCTCTATCTCTTATGGTTTCAGAGGAGTAGCGATAACAAGCATTTCCTTCTCAAAGGGCAATAACTCTGTAAGTACTGGAAGTTTTTTGACACAGGGTCAATTGGTACCATAACTTTTAATAACCAATTACATAAAGTTAAAATTGTTTGGATAACTCTAATAACAAAAAAGTCACCCCGAGCTAAATAGAAAAAAAGAAGAAGAATAAAAAACATAAAGAAAACAAGAGGTCTTTCACCTGAAAGGTGGAAAGACCTAATTAACATGTAATATGAACAATCTTTATTATCAGGGAAGGCTTAAAATCTAAGACATAGTCAGTCTGATCAATATTAGATAACAGTAGAAGTCCAAAAGTGGTTATAAATACAACAAATTCGACAAAACATATGAAACGGTCTGTAAAACTGAGTTGATATAACAAAATGACTGATGTTATATAATTAACTTGCACTTCTTTTAAACCGGCTTCTAAATTCTGTGAACGTTACATATGAGAAGAAACAGTTACATATGAGAAAGGACATACGTTTCTGAATTCGCTGCTATCAGTGCCAAACCCTTCATTTGGCAAACATCTCTTCACTTCCACCTGAACATTATAAAATTTTAGTGATATATTGTTCAACATGAAAGGCTTAAAAGATTACATGTTCAAATTAGGCAAGAAAAGTAAGGATTTTAAGATTACATGTTCAAATTAAGCAAGATAAGTAAGGCTTTTAAGATTAACTGTTTAACTTTAGCAGTACAAGTAAATAAAAAGCTAACAGCTAATATATGTTATAAATCGTAACTCATAAGAATGGAAACAAGGGAAGATTCATACTTTTACCAATACAGAAATACAACCATTCTGTATTAAATAAATGTTCTATGTCATGTGGTAATCTATCAATTTTATGTGACCTAAAATTCCTTTCTTTACAAAGTTTTGGTATTGAAATTTTTGATGAAGGGTTATGAAAAACACACACTAACAATATATATATATATATATATATATATATATATATATATATATATATTATTGATAAATACTACTGATTTCCTAATATATGCATGTCCCTTTTATTTTAAAAGGGGTTAATTGTGTACAATTACATGCACAGTCATAATATACTAATTTCGCAATTATGTCACCATTTAAAAAAAAAAACTAGACTCTTGTTGCAAAGGCAACAAAAAGGTATTCCGTTCTGATATACATGTTAAGATATTGATTCACTCATATATAAAATAATATTGGATATGATTTTTACTGTGAATGAAATACCTAGACGTTACTTCCATGTTAAACAAGAATGAGAATGAAAAGCAATTTTAAAGTACTTTTTGTGACGACAGGAAGTAACGCCGAACCAAACAATACATGTTAAACATTTCTACAATCAGAAGTAAATCTTTTCTCAAAGTTTGGTTTTTCCCGTCTCTTCAATTATCGTTAAAGATTGGAAACGAATTTCTAGGAAAATTGTCTTAGCACTGTTTTAAAGAACACTTCATTTAAAATCTAGTTCCTGTGTATCCAGCAAGCCAGGACACATTGTTTACATCGAAACTCGGGTCTTTTCACCTCCTCCAGGAAGAAAAAGCTTGAAAATTCAAATGACATCATATTATTACAAAACTGGGAAAGTCCGACACTTTTATACTCATAAAACTCAGAGGCGAGTTCAACAAAGCGAGCGCTCGCCAAAATTCCCTATATCCGTAACACAGATTTTTGGCGAGCTTTTGCTGTTGAACTCGCCTCGGTCTTGGCGGACATGTCTTTTATGAGTAGTGTTCAGCACGACACCTTATGAGTCTGATGTATCTGTGGTTTACTAGATATTAAATGGCGCAGTCACTTTGTGACTGTGCGCTTATCTGTTCAGATCGTTGTATTGTCAGACGAGTAGTACGTGCACAATTTAACAGTGTACTTCAATTGTTTCGACATAACCTAGTTATTTAAATTTAAAACGAGTTTTCTTTTGGATGAAGCAGCTGTGCTAGAACTGTTCTGGCCTTATACTGGATCGCATGATTATAGAACCCTTCACATAAAAACACCGGAACAGGTACCGGTAGATGAAATAATTATGGCACACGTAACAATGATCGTTTTAGGTTTACACAATGTCCTGTTTGTTTTGATAGATAACTATAGGCACAATGTTGTGGCAGTGTACATAGAAAGAACTCATAAGCTCGAGTAACTTTTGTAATCTCTTCCCCATTGATCGAAATCAAGAAAGATTGTAATCTCTTCCCCATTGATCGAAATCAGACGCTTTTAATGATGCATAAATTACAATACATAAAAAAAAACACTTTGATAAATTTAAAATAGTTTTTTATCGTGAGATAAAAGTAATTTACAAACAAGTTAAAACATATTTTGGCCTAAGTTCTCTAGATATGATTATCAAGATTGGCCGTTTACATTGTAACAATGAAACATAGGTAATAACAGATTACAAAGCTCACCGAGACGAAAATGATAGTTAATGATCTCTAATATCAAAATATAAGATATTGTAGTACTGTAATACAAAATTTTATGATACAGTATCATATGATAGAACATGTGATACATTATCATTTCATATTCTACAATATTGTATCATATGATACAATACAATATTATATCATCTGATTAAATACAATAGAAACCATGATAATATACATCATATATGAACAAATACATCTTCGAAGCATGTTTGAGTGAGGTAGGACAAATATTTGTCAAAGCATCCTTGATGATGGAGACCAGGCCCTGTATAAAGGGCTAGCTGTACCATTATGACGGGGGTCCTCCCTGTCACCGGCACTGATTGATAACTATTGTTTATATTTACAACTTTATTTACATATTTACAACGAACACGAATTACAAAATATATATATATATGAAACACAGGTAATATCAAATACGTCCTCACTCAATAACATCCAAACTCAATTCTCTCCAGTCTACCACATGTTCCCTAGGTATGGCCATTCCAATTATCTCTCACTCCTCAGACTCTCCCATAACTCAATCAATTACTCACTTTCATCTCTCAGAACTCTATCATGCACAATAAACAAATGACAACTACAGAGATTAACTTACAAATAATAAACTCATGTTTGTTCGCTCTCACTTTCCTTACAAGCTGTAATGATACTCTTGGGAAGCAGGGCTACAACGCCTGCGTCGCGCACCTGCAACCTTATCAAACCTTTCATACCACCACATCTTTCTTCCAACATTTATTAATGATAATTAACCCAGGGAATGGCCCTGTAACACCTTGAAAGTTAGTCAGGACAGATTTTTTTCCAACATCAAACCTGCATTTAACTGCTATAAAACATCTGCTGCAGCATCAAGATAATTGAGATCAAGCTATCTCTATTTACACACCCATAGTTATAATAATTGTGTAAGTCTGACTAATCATGAACAAAATTTACTTCATTTGTAACAAGCTCAAAGACCCTAACACAATTAAAGTTGTTCTAAAATTTTAAACCTGCATAAGCATCGCTCTCAGTATCTGAATCTACCTCTGTCTCTTATGATTCAGTTACATAGTTAAATCATCCATGCAAGTTTGAATAAGTACTATTATTTACATAAACTTGTGACCGGCTCCAAAAACTTTCACCTCCTCCAGCATCAACGTCTGTGGAGTGCATCAGTACAATGTATCACCAAATGCATTAAATATGCAAATTTGGTAAAGATTGAACTAATTGTCTACAAAGGGCATCTGCTCAAAAAACTTAATCTAGCTCCTAAACCTTATCCTTATCAAGCATATGAAACATATGGGCGAGATTCAGCATCTAAGTGGAGTGTATCAGAAGATGCTCCATCGAAGATAGGACCAGTAATTACTTAGATATGGCCATCAAAGGGCACCTGTTCCAAAAGATTTAACCTGCTCGACACACTTAAACCTCCTCCAGCATCTGAAATTCATGGCCCAGATTCAACATTCAAGTATTTAAGGTCAATATATAGGTCAAGATGCATTATCCATGCAAGTTGGTGAAGATAGGACAAGTAATAACTAAGATACAGGACCTGAACAAAATCTTTAACTAGGTCAAGATGCCGACGCCGAGGGTATAGCTTCGTCTCGGTGAGCTAAAAAAGCTATATGTATAGTTTAACATGATTAATGCATCTGTAAAATCAAAACTTCTTGTTTCACATGACAAAAAAGATCCAGGTTTTAATTGAAAAAGTTCCTCATGGATTCTGCTTTGGCGTCGTCACACTGGTGCTGTATAATAAAATTATTCGTATTATAGTTGGTTTGGTTTTTTTTACAACAAAGTATCAACTTGTTTTGAAGACTACTTCTAGTTTAATGGGGACCATAACAGATGTTCCCCAAATCTTTTTCCTATAAGCTTCATTAAGGAAAATTTTAGATTATAGTCTTTAACAGACGTTTTTTTTTTTTTTTATAGAATGTTAAACAATTACAGAATAAAAAAATGAAATCATTCCAAGATTTATTGATCATGTGTTCTTTTGTTCTCAATGGTAACTTACACAGATTCAAGTGTGGATCCTGCTCTTTTTCCTTCGATGTTGGTACCCTCAACGAAGGAACCCAGAGGAAATATGGTATCCATGACGTCAGCTGGTACCCTCAACATCAGTTCCTGTATGAAGATGGTATTACCTTCGCTGAGAAAAGAAATGCAATATATATATATATATATATAAATTTTCAAGTAACTAACGAAGGAATGGCAGCATCAAAGAATAATGATACACTAGATTCCACTAAAATTGATAGTCAATTTGTCAGTAAAAAAGTATCAGATTAACTGATTATTAGATTATCTAGTATAGCATTTAAGGTATCTTTTGACGAAAATTTTCTTTAAAATTAACACTAAAAATAAACAGTCATCATTTAACATGAAGTTGATGTTTGATAGGTAAAAAGTATATGTAGTTCTCAACGTATGGCATCCCTAAACAAAGAGTGTATTAAAATTTCAAGAATCTGCGATAAATAGTTGCAAAGATTTCTTTGATAAAATTTGTTTAAAATTTAGGCAAAAATAAAGTTGTCATTTAACAGGAAGTTGACTTTCAATCGGTAGAAAAATAGATTCCAACGTATGGCATGCCAAAGCAGAGTGTGTTAGAGCTTCAAGCATCTGCAATGAAAAGTTGCCGAGAAAAATGTGACAGAATTTTGTTATGGACAGACAGGAGGATGGTCTGTCAGACACTTATTCCTTTGGAAAACCCAGTTAAAAACACAAATCATGAGCAGACATGAAGTTTTATAAGATAGAGGTGGGATATCAGGTAGCATGGAGGTATTGGCATCCTCTGTCAATGGGTCAAACCTTTCTTGTGCTTTTAGTGTCTCTATATATAACAGATATTGGCCATTCTTATATAACCCCTAATCTTACATGTAGTTTGCAGATGGTATAAAAAGTTGATATATGGAGAAAGGAATTAATCTTTACCACCATTTCCTTCTATGAGTAGTTTTTTGGCAAGTTTAAATAATTTATAAATTTGTGTTAATGATTATTATCTGATTATTATCTGATCATCATCATGGCAAGTCGAAACTACTAGCCATTAATATGTAAAGATTCTTTTTGCATCTTTGTAAATAATAAATGAGGCGGCTTCCACTACACCTTGAATAGCCTCGTCATATTGCACCACCTATAAAAAAGAGTTATTTTGGAGTTTATTCTTTTAAATACAGTAAAGTTGTAGGAAACAAGATATCTATGAGCCAATTGCTCACTGGTAATATTCACGCTCTGATGTTAATATATAAATTAATTAGCAAAGTTGACGTTTAACAGACTTCTGATTGGTTCAAAAATAGATCCTACCAAATAGCATACCTGTAAACAAAGAGTGTGTTAAAAATTCAAGCATCTGCAATGAATAGTTGCTGAGAAAAATGCGGCAGATTTTTTTGTTATGGACAGACACACAAGGGTAAAACAGTATTCCCCTCTCTCCTTCCGAGTGAGGGTAAAAAATACATTTAATTTTCATGAAGAAAACAAGATAACATTAAGAAGATGACAATATGTAAAATATACTAGCTCGAGCTATACAGTCATTAATTATACTTAAGGTTGCACAAAATCTAGTTCATATTGACCATTTTAATGGTAATTTCAAGTTGTACATGTATTAATTGTTTGTGGAGATATATATATATATATATATATATATATATATATATATATATATATATATATACATCCTGGATTTTTTTTAATACCAACCTGGTATGATGTTAAATATGTTGAATTAAGAGAAAATGTGTTTCTATATATGTCAACTACAAGGCACTTGAACAAGACAGTGTCTCCTTCTAATGGATTAAGGTTTGATTTCTGTCCCTATTGTTTAATTTGTATTAGTTTGTCGTTCTCCAATTCAATCAGTCTTTTTTTGCGTTTTTCGGTTTTTAAAATAGAAGTCACCTGTACACAAGAGAATATTCTATAAAACATTCAGAGACCAAGTGTAAAAAATATATGTACAATAATCTGCTTCATAACTCAAGTTTTAATAAATGAAACTAAAAAATTTAATTGAGGAATGACAACTCTTAGTTTACACAGCACAGCTTCACTGACTTATAGTCTTGGTGTTAATTGTCATCAAAAAGGGAGATGAGCAGCAATAGCTAATTTTTTGCTAAATGATCAACATTATGGACTATGCTGTTGTCATCATGTATCAATTACCAAGAATTCATTATCAAATTGCAAAAATTTGTTTACTGATTTCGAGAGATTGTAGTTTGAGCCATCAAGTGTCACCTGTACATTTGTTTGCGGGGGAAAATATAGTAACTACGCATTGTATATTTTGTTAGCATAGACAATTACAATAGAACCTTATAATTTCAATATTAATTACTATTTTCTACCTTAATAATAGTTCCTTTTACAGAAACTCGATCTCCTTTCTTCTTGGTATCAATTTCTGAAACTCTTATTGGATGAGGATTCCTCCACTTTCTGAAGACTTCTTGGTTTATAATGGGTCTTCCCGTTTCCAAGAGCTATAGATATAATAAGTACTTTACATATGCTTAAAATGTTAAGAACAAGAGGTGCAGAGTTACAGCACTCTGATGATGAAACCTATCAGAGGGGCCAAGCCCGTCTTGATATTACATGTCATCTGAATGTAACCATAAATGATGGGAGTTGAACTGGGACCTTGCACCTTTTCAATATAAGGTCATGCACTCTTTTATGATCTTTTAAATTAAGTTTTTCGTTAAAATTATAGGTTTAATAGTCCTTTTTGAAAGATTTCAGGCAGGAAGGTGGTTGTCATTGCAAATTAAAAAATTTTCTACTCCACAATAAAACTTACTTAATTGCATATATGAGACTCCTTAACAAGTTTGTTTATGGGTTATGCTACTCAGGTGACCGTTAAGGCCTATTGACCTCTTGTTTGTCTATCCTGCTGTAAAGAAATATTTGCCAGATTCGCTTTTCATTTCTCCTGAAATTCTCTACGCGGGAAACGGAACGGAAAGCGGGTATTTTAAGCACAGCGATGTGAAGAGTCTCTTGTCTGTACTTCAAACAATATGACGTCATAATAAACTTTGTCGTCACGATCTGCATTCCATTCGATAGTTTTCGGGGAATATGTCGTAACGTTAAAAGTGAATTATAATAAAACAGTAATAAAACTTCTTGTTTTCTTTACATAAATGCTGCACTTAATGCTAGATTATATAATTTATATATCAATAATCAGTATAAAAAATAGATTGATTTAAAGCCTCACTTGAAGTAAAAGACTAATTATTAATTGGTTTGAAGACTCTCCCTACTACGTGTATACAACTGAATGAAGAAATTTAATGCATGTAAAAACAATTTGGCAAAGGTGAAAGATCAATACAATTTAAGAATATTTTACGTCAAATTGATAGATTATATATGTAACAATGTAAATAATGCTTCGGAAACTAACGAATTAAACCCAATTTTAAGTAAATCGCTTTTAATTAGTAAAAATGTGCTTTATTTCGATGATTTGGCGAAGTGTTTTTACAATAATTTTAAGGTGATACAGCCCGTTAGGCGGAGAAGGCGCAGTAGTCTTCTTAGTTGGGGTGTTAACCATATATATTGTACAATTAATCAATTAATTTTCATTTATTATAATTGTTAATCATATTTATTTTCGTCAAAAACCCAGGATCAATGATTGATCAAGAAAATCAATCGTTTAATTTATATTTCCCGCTACCATGGGAGCTGCCATTGAACTTTAATCTATGACGTTACACCATCTATTTTGGTTTGTTTTATCAAATGAATAGAGCATCAGTATCAAATCATGATATTCTGTTGAATCAGTAAATGACAAGTTGTGGACAAATTGAAACAATATTGATTTGAGACCATTCTTTTACCTTTGAATTTCCAGTAAATTAGAAACCAACATGAAACGAAACATCTTCATTGGAATCTAAAACGGAGGTTAAAGTGTGTGGAATCTCCGTGTAGTTGTGGAAATAGTGAACAGATCCCAAGTATCGTAGAGAATGTGTGGCGTTGTTTTTTCGACATGGTAATTTTGACTTAAATGAGAATGCATTTTTTA
>WFKH01011926.1:81184015-81195881 GCA_016163765.1 Magallana hongkongensis | reverse complement strand
ATATATATATATATATATATATATATATATATATATATAATTTTTTAGGAAAAAATATTGTATTTCTTAAATTGATCATTTTAGTAAATGTTTCCAAACTAATACCCCCTCCCTCTCAGAAATAAAAGTCAGGGTCATATAAGAATACATATTTAAGTTATATGGAGAATAAATTCCAATTATACTGCATATAGGAAACAATTTATTGTTGCTTTAAATGTGGTTTTTTAGACTGACTGCCTACAGAAGTAAAATGAGCTGATCAAGATGGCAAGACAGATATGGTTTAGTTTACCTTCTCCAATCACCCCAAGAACTCCCATGACGTGGAGTATATTCTTGCTTATTTCTTTGGATATTGCTCTTTGAGGTTTTTGCATCCCTTTATGTGATGGAAAACAACATTTCCTTGAGGGTTTCCAGTGTATCCCACGGGTGTGTCAATGGTATGGACAAACAGTGATTGAAGGATCAAAGCTTTAAAAAAAGAACAGACATTATATCAATATTTATGTAATGCTAAATGAATGATGATGTCAAATATATTTTGCGCTATATTTTATTTCATAAATTAAGCTTGTCAAACAATAGTGTGCTGATTACATTACAAATTTATCATTTGATGAAGTGGAAACAAAATGTTAACAAATGACACCTCCATATTCTGATGTACTTTCTAAGAAAATAAACAATGAAATCAGATATATATATTTTCTTTCCCATATTGATATTTTACAGTGTAGCGCTCTGTACCCCAATGGTTAGAGTCTTATCGATTAATCTGTAAGTCATGCGTTCGAATCTATGCACTTAGAGATATATTTTTTTTTCAGTGATCTACTATAAAATAAAAACTAACATTCATTTACTCCTATAATGTATAGATATGTAGTAACAACACACTTTTTGCCTACAAAATGTAGGAGAAAATGTGAAGAAAGAAGATATATACACGTAAAGTAAACAATTATATTAATAATAATATGATATATATTTATATTCAGTTCTAAAAAAGATTCGGGGGAAACCAGTTTGATGAATGTAGTGAAATATGCCAAACAAAACAATAACTGCTCATTAGTTGTTAATTATATTAATTTACTGATTGTAACGCTTGTTTTATTCGATATTTTTTGCCCAAATATCCACTCAATTACCTGAATAGTCCAATTCTATAGGATATAAGGCTGCTGGGTAACAGATCGTTTGTCGGCCACCACTAAGTTTTAACCCTTGCAGATGTATTGCTATGTCTCTGTCACAGTCACGAAGGGTCGCTCGAACTTTTTTGGGGGGTATGGTTTATACAGGCTGCAGGAACTTTTTGCGTAGTGCCCCACACCGCAAAAGATCGTGTCTTCTTCTCGAACCTCCATTTTCGCGCACTAGCGTACATAGCAACGAAATGCCATCTAGCAACGATATTGTGAATCAATCAAGGAAGACAACCAAATTCCACAGGAATTTGCTAATTTCATCGGCAGTTTAAAACTCCAAACTCGGAATTTTCAAAACTTTTTAAAATTCGAAAATCATTGTGCTGAGTGAGTTTAGTAACTAGTTATAATCAAATGTTCACACCAGGTTGCTGTTTTTTTGTAATTTGATAACAATCTATGCTCTTTTATTAAGGCTTATACTGCGTCAAACTGGCGAGCCTTGTCAATATACCGGGCCCGTAATCAAAAATGCAACAGAATATTTCCGAATAACTCTGCACACATATTTTGTACATCCCAGTTGCTTGCGGGGTAAAATTTCGTTTTATTTTGCGTCTTATCACTTATTGCAAAAAATCGATATTGCCTGATTTTTACGTGGACCTGTACTTAATGTTTTAATTAACTATTTTCTTCAAATCATTTTCCATGAATCAAATATAAAACACATCGGTATTTCTAGATAGTGAAGATCGACATTGACTATTCTTACACTAAAATGTTGATTTTTTTTCTGAGATCAAAGCTTTCTAAACATATTTAGATTAAAGATTTAAAATGTACTAGTTGCTATGAGAACATAGTTCAGATATTTTTTCTCAGATAAATGGCGTAATACATAATTTATATGAAAAAATACACTTTAATGAGACATAAATGCTAATACCACCGACACTATACTTTGAAACAAATATCATCTTAACCTAACCTACCGGCAAACTAAATGATTGCTGGGCAGTATGAGGGTGGTTCGGAAATTATTGAGACATTTTCTTTTATTATTTTAGTAAAAAAGAAAACCCTTGAAATTTTACCAAAACGTATATTAGGATAAAGTTTACCAATGTGAAAAGTTTCTTGTCCATGGCATGATTAGATCATTCCTGGTAAGCAGATCAACGTGCCTTCGTCCAGTGACCCGGCGCAACCGCAAACTTTTTGCAACGTCAGTTTAACGCTTCTCATTGTTCCTGTGTTTGAAACACCTTATAAACGAACGGAAATAAAAATTATTCTTTTTTCTTCATCTTTTGTTTTCATTTCAAATGTCATCAATTACATTTTCTCTCATTCTTGACTTTTTGTGGGGGAAAAAATTGAGTTATTTTTACCCGAAAGTCAAATTACTGTGAATGTCTCCTGCAGTCATTTTGTACATATTTAATAACTGTTGACAACGGTTAGGGTATAAAAAGTACTTGATATTTAGTCCCTTTGTCTTAATTCTAGTTAAACAAATAGTGAAAAAAATTAGATGAACTGAAGCCCTTTATTGTTTGTCATCGTATAGGTTTTGTTTTAGCAATTGCGTGGCCTTAAAAGGCCTCCTTCTGAGATTTCCACCAGTTTGATGTATATTCGCTGCGCCGTCTTGACGTCTAAATTCACTGTAAAGTCGTTGTCAGATTTCTATTGCTTGGTAAATATATTTGTACCATATCCGTATTTCAACTCGAACATTAGTGAAACTTGATCAGAAGTTAGTCGCCAAAAATAGCAAAATGAGCATCTTTAATTCGATTTCTTTTATCATTAACACACTAGAAAGTAGATGTTTAAGTTTTTTTAATCTCCGAGTTTATGCCTGCGCCGGGTACCCCGACCACCGACTTGTTTATCTACCTCGTAAACAAAATATTAAATATTCTTTTTACTATTACTTTGTTTAATTATTTGTTGGGGTTTCTTCAATGTTTATGCCAATCTTCACCAAAATTCGTCACTTAGAAAGGGAAATATTCGAATTGTCTCAATAATTTCCGAACAACCCCCGTAGATGTTTGACTTTATCTTAAAAGCTATGTGTGCACATGAATGTTTATTTTGTTTGACATGTTATTACCATCTCTTTACTATCGAAAAAAAGGCAATGCCTGTCAAAAATTATAGGGGGTAGTCTAAGACCTCAAAGAGTACGTATAGTTGGGTAAACTGTACTGGAACCAACACATTAGTAAAGAGTGTTATTTTGGGCTAAATGTGCTGGTTTTCAACTTGGTATCGATTTTGTGAACATAATTGCATTGGAATTTCCGTGCTGGAACTTCCACAAGTTAAGTTGTTGTCTCTGAACTCCGATACTCGGTGTATATTGGAATACCAAGTACCATTTTGTTCATCATGTAAAATATTGTTGAACTTTTGTTTTGGGTTTTTATTCAGCGTTTACCTAAGCGAATGTAATCTCAGCTTTCCCCTGAATTCATCATATGTATTTTAAGAACCTTTACATTACAATTAACAACAGCCATAAAATACACGATACGTTAGCGAATATTGGGTAGAATTTGTAAAAGAAAGCCCAGGTGCCTCCTACCGGGCTAACAACAACTAAAAGCTAAACCTTTAATGGAATTATATAGTGCCCAAAATTGAAATATTAATGTGTTTATTCCCAGCAACTTAAAAACAAACTTTGATTTCTATATACATGTACTTCTATTTTGAACTTTTAACCAATCTTGGTCCCGTAGTATTAGTCACGATTTTAACAATTTAGAATCTACACCATCTGGCAATGCTTGTATAGTAATTTCACATAATGTAGTTTTGAAGTTCTTGAGGAGAAGATATTTTAATATTTTCTCTATATATATCTATATTAAACTTTGAACCCATCTTGGGAAACCAGTAGTGGTCCGGGGGTCACGGTTTTAACAATTAAGAATCTACACTATCTATGGATGCTTGAACAGTAATATCACAAATCACAGCATTATAGTTCTTGAGTACAAGATTTTTTAACATTTTACCTATACATTTTAATGTTAAAATTTGAACTTCTCTTTAATCCCCATTATTTGTTCGGTGTCAAGTTTTAAAAAAAAATTAGAATATATGCTTTCTGAGGATGCTTGCATAGTAATTTCACAAATGATAACACTGTGATTCTTAAGTAAAATATTTTTAAACTCTATTCCTATATATGTAAGTGTAAATTTTTGAACCCACCTAGGACACTAGTATTGGCCGGGGTCATGATTTTAAGATGTATCATGTGATATAACATAAAATAGATTAATTTTAATTTGGTCTACGGCTGCGGACACATGTTCCTCTTCGATAAATAATGAGTTAATGTGTCATTTTTCGTTTCTTTTCTACATATTAGATATATGACATATCATAGAAATCATTACTCCCTTTTGAAAACAGAATGAAAGTTCACTACTTTGTACTAATTCTCTATACACGAGTTCAATATGTTAAAAGTCTATTTTCATGAGATTAAACCACTTTGAATTATAGGTTATATTCTGGAAAAAAAAATGTACCCGTTTCAATTTTTTCAAGTTCTTGAACATATATGACAAATTTCACTGTAGATTTTGTGCACATTCGATACAAACAAAAATTCAAAGTTTTCTGGGTTAAATTAAAAAAAAAAGTAGATCAAAGAAGAAAATTTAGATGCTCAGACTCTGAAACGTATTTTTACACCTAAACCGCGCATGGAAAAGTGTGTGGCTTCCATACCAGATCATTTAAGAACTTTTCAAAAAGCGTGTAGTAATACTTAATCTTCGAGAACTTTATCCCCGGTCATATCACGTCTAATGAGTATTCCAAATCAAAGTACTGAAAGTACTGAGAAGCGCTAAGCTGTCCCTACATGAGCAAAAACCTAATTGCATTATACATGTATCATGATGAATGAATTTTTTCATCGTCATCTTTATAGCCAGGATTTTGCATTTTTGTATAAAATGAACAACAAACAATATCCAGGACTGCGTTCAATAACCGAGATGCGTGCATAGCCGCTAGGTTATAGATATCTAGGTCTTTTGAATGATAAACTAACCTAGGCTCTAGTTCATTGATTTGAAGTTTAAATTATCAACAGATAAATAAATTCACCGACATGACTTGGTAATTGCATGCAGAAATATATGTGTTAAAATTCATAATAACTTATCAAGCGGACGAAATATCATTAAATGATATAAATTTTGTGTTTGTTGCAGCTTGTAACTTAGGCAGCCATCTTGAATTTGATACTTAGTCATAACATTTTAGGCTAGTTATGTCTACATGTACCTAGCGGCTAGCTAGCTAATTGTTGAACAACCTAGTTGCTACCTAGCCACTACAATCATGAACGCAGAATAAAGCGAGATTTGAACTCCAGGATCTGTGTTTCACTATCTATTAGCCACTAGACTAAAGCGTTAATTGAAAACAGTTAACTACTAGTGCAATAACAGACGAAACAATCCAACTTTATATGAAATAAAAGACTGACTAGTGTAAAATTGCATGCAACAGAATTTTTCATTGTTATATGCAAGGTGTAGCTTCAGAATCTGCGTTAAATCATAACACCATAGTCTTTTCACATGTGCAATGTAAACAAATAACAGAAAAGTTTTTTATGCCAATACCAAAGACTTGAAACATCTTTTTTCTTCAGACAATAAGTTTCAGTTTATTTCCTTATGAAATGCTTTACTGTTGATCGACTTTATATTATAAAAAATTGAAAGTTTGGAATTCTGTTCATATTTCCCAATAGTACTTGTGCTACTTTTGAAATACATAAAACACTATGCTATCCATCTTGTATTGTCAGTTCTGTTCTAGGAATTATTTTGCCTTTTAACCGAAATCACAGCCCGTATACTTATGTATGAAACCCCATTGCAACATGCTGTTTACAAAACTACGTATGCTCTTTGACCTTTCAATGCACTGACAAATATTCTTTTATTTTAAATATTTGATGTTTAAGAAAAAAAATTGTGATAATTTGTGCGCTGCTGCAAATAATTAGAATTATTTTGCCTTAACACCGATACGGCAGCCGATTACTTCTCTGCATTCTATTATTAGACATCGAGTCATCAGATTATTTTAGATGATTATAGGTGGCACTTATTCGGAAGTGACATACCCGGAAAGCGATGCCAATAAGCGCTTTGCGTACTGAGTACGCTTAGCGCTTAAAAAGGAAAGAAAAATTAAACAAAACACAGGTTAACTAAATAAATTTAAGGTCCATAATAGTGAGTTATTAGATGATAAGGCAGTTCATAGGATGGACTTGCTCAGTTGAAGAAAAATATATTCAATTTCAATTACTTTACACACCATAATTAATTGAACATCATTCTTTTTTTAACAGATTCCTCTGTTGTCTATGGTACCTTATACAAAAACCTTAATTCGTTGTTATTCTAAGTTATAATCTTTAACATTGGCGTGCAAAATTTAAATATTAATACTGTTTTCTCTGGATTTACTTCCACGATCCTAAAATTACGATTGTTTTTCTTTTTCCAAATTATTTGCAATATTTCGTTTTTATAAACCGAACTCAGATTTCAAACATTTTACTTACACATATTTCTTTTGATCCAAGAGTTGGTCACCGCCATTCCTACAATGTTTGATAACAATAACGGGTCGTCTTGTGTAACGTCAAATATTCCAACCTACAAACAATTAAAAAAAATCTTCGATATAAATAATAAATCTTTGTTCTTCTGTATCGTATATATAATTATGAAAATGTTGAATCCCCATATCATAATCAGTTATGAAAATACAATTATTAACTACCACTGCATCGATTATCACCGAGTTGTGTTTTCATCATAGATTAGAAACGAATGGAAACTAATATTTTTATAAGATTGAACATATATATTCTAGTATTTAACACGAAAAACTGCATTAAAAAAGAAACTCTTCTATTAAAAGATCAACATGAGATTAATGAAAAAGGTAAAACGTAGAGTAATTTATATAGATGTGTCCATTTTATAATATTTACATGTAAAAATGAACATAACGATTGCATAGTGCTGGTTTAGTTTCTTTCTATAAAGCATTTTTAAGAATTTGGTTTCGAAACTTCCTCTACAAAGTGGTATGTCAATATAAATATCTGTTTTGGTATAACGTAGAATATCGCTCACTATAATATCACATAACAGGAATTTCTCGTAGCAAATTGTGGACTGTACCTATTCAGTAACCTCTAATGATACATTTTTTCCTAAAGTTGCATTAGTGGTCAGAAGCCTGACCATTAATGATATAAATTGTATGATAGGTCGCAAAATCTTTAAATTTTATGATTAAAGGTCAAAATTCACATTCATTAATGATATAGAAGAAAAACGAGAAATAACTGGATCGTTGACCTTTAATGATCGATATTAAGTTTAATGCATTATAGGATGGATTTTAAGGCCTAATGATACAATTAATACATTACACGCATGTATGAAATGGTACTATTTAATTAAATTTGCATTTTCAGGTACGTTTGTCTAATTCTTTTAGATCTAAAAGGAGTATCGGATAAATTATTCAATCAGTTTCTACTTTTACAATTATTTTGGTTTAATAAGGTTTCATCTTTTCGGCAGAGGTTTGTAAAAACATAACATCATACAAGTCGGAATATTATTATAGTAGAGGGTTAATAAAAATAAAGGTGATTTTGCATTGTATAATAAAAATATATCATAAAAAAGAATATAAACTAGTGTAGAATTGTTAGACTCGGTTTATAAAAAAAAAAACGAAAAATGGGTATGTTAAAAGAGGATAAACCTTTTGAAAGTCGGTCTAAGATATTTTGGTCAAATTCATAAAATATTTTTTAAATTTGGTTCATCGTATCGCATTTCTTTTTAATAAGCATATGATATTATTTTGCCTCAAATATCTATGCATAAAGTATCCGAAGCAAGCTGTTCAGACAATGTCGTAAACTAATACTAAAACAATTCCTTTTTCACTTCTTTCTCTTTAAATTGGAGATAAACTATCGAAAATGAGTCCTCATTATTCAAAATAGAATACAGGCAAAGTGTCGTGTTTCTTATAAACATGTTCCTATTCGATTAACCATATATTTGTACAAGAAAGAACTTTATATGATATGAGTCAAATTTGAATCCCCAATAATTCGGAATTTTTAAAAGTGTTTCAGGTACATTGAATTGTTATGTTATTTTTTAGAATAGTTGATATAATATATGTTTTTCACCAATTTATTTGGTTTATTTGCATTCACTGGCAGTATATGACGTCAGATGTGACGCTTTTTTGTATTTCAATAAAAATCAGTCAAACATTGACATTTTAATATATTTTTTGAATGGGAAATATAGAGCGATGCTTTGAACAAGAACAAACCTTTTGTCACTTATAAATATATAAGTATAATATTTAGTCTGTTCAAGTAATCGCACAATGTTTTCTGAAAGAAAATACTACTTGAAAACAAGCCGTTTTATGCTAAAAATGCAAAACCGGCGGGAAATGGTTAACTTTTTGATGTCATATTTCAAAATTGTAGGCATTTGAATCAAATTAAACATAATGAGAAAAACTTTACATGAATACACGAACAAATGCCAAGAAAGCAAAGAATTAGAGAAAAATGACGATGTTCATTTGAGGGGGCCATATTAGGCCCATATTATAATTAGTGCTTCAAAATTAAAATTGAAACCAATTGATTAATATATTTAAACACCTTTTACCTACATTCACGGAAAAAAAAAATAATAAAAAGCAACGTAGTTACCTCTAATTATAAATTATCTTCTTACGATACAAGTTGCATTAGTGGTCAGAATTCTAGCCATTAACGATGTAGTTTAATTCTGAAGGAACTAACAAGTCGTTATTACTGAAACAGTTTTAAATTTATCTTACAAATGGTCAAAATTCACATCAATGAATGATATGAAATAAAAACGCAAAATAAGTACATGAAAATCGTTGACTATTAATGATATGATTGTATTGCATTAGTCGATGTACTTTAACAATTAATGATAAAAATAGTTATAGAATAATGCTGTGCCTAAAAAATAAGTTTGATACAAGTAATTGTGACGTTTGATAAAAATAATCATCGGAAAATCAAGTGTTTGCTCTTGAATTAATCAACTTTTTGATTGATTATTTAATCAACTAGTTGCCGGACAATCACAAACAAAAATCAACAAATGCTTATGTTTTTTTGTTTTTTTTTTTAAGAAATTAGACACGATTGACCTTACCTAGAGAACTAGAGTTGTTATGCAACAACATCCCATTCAATTTATTCTTGTATATTCTTTTTCAAACAACATTTTAAAATCATTTTTATGATTCTCATGTAAATTTCCTTTTAAAACTCTTATTCAGCTTGTAAAATATTTATTTATAATCTTTGACTTTAAATTCCCCGTCAATAATGAGCCGTTTTTTGGAAAGACAATTATTTTTAATAGCTTAAGGTCAATTGCATGTATCTACGTGGCAGAATGTGAGAAATAACCCATACGAATCAAGATATACGTGAATTTCTTGTTTTTAATAAATACCAATCTGTTAATCATCGCTGAATCATTTGTAGAATGTATAAAAAATGACAAGTTAATTTTTTTAACAAAACTATGAGCTAAAATGATCAATAAATTATCTGTATTGTTAATATTGTTTTCATTACCGAAAACCCTAACTGATCGCGCGAACATTTCAGCCCGAGATCAAATCACACGGAAAATAGCGGGTTAATTAAAATACAACTCTTGGTCTAAATAAATATAAAATCTATCATAATGTATAAATAAAATGATGCATTGAAAAGGAACTATATTACATACAAGTTGAATAAATATTAACGCAGATACACATTCCGCGTACGATTTGTTAACATTGTTTTCATTACCGCACACACTAGCCGATCGCCGAGAATATTTCAGCCCAAGATTAAATATGACACGGAAAATAGCGGGTTCAAATAAATGCAACTCTTGTTTCTTAAAAAAAAATGCTGCATAAAAAACGAATTTTAGTACATACAAGTTAATGTTTACGCAGGTATATACTGCGTACGATTTAATTAATATATTCGATATACAGGTAAATATGTTTCCTTGTTTTTAAGAACTTCGATAGTTTACATTAATTTTTCATTTCCACTGCTTATAGGTATGATTTACATGCAATATTGATTAATTTTGACCTAAAGAATTAAGATATTGTAGTGACATGATAAAATGATAGAAAGGATTTTACATTTCTTGTTCGATAATTTTTTGTATACAGCGCACTGAACGACTTGCAACTTTGAAATAAAGGATGACTACACTTAGCGGCGGGTTTTTTGGCCCTTTTAGGTCGCTTCTGTTGCGCTTATTTCTTAACCTAATATCACTTCTGTTAATTTTTTTAAAGAGTCTAGTTAATTTCCAACACGAATAAAGATTTTAGACTGTGAAACAATAAGCTCATTCTATCTTTTTTTCCTTATAACTTTCGAAAAAAGAGAATTTTCGCTTATCTGTCCTTAATCAAACATAAGATTGATATTAATATGCATGAGAGGTGGAGCTGATATAACTCAGAATGGTACTAAAATTAGACTAGCATGAATAACAATGCCATGTTTAAAAATGTATGTTATCACTTTTTCACTATAACCCTGTCTATTTTATATGGTACAAGCATATTATTTATTAATCAGGCCACGCCCATGCAAGTACAGAAGACTTTAAATCAATGCTGGACAACTAAACGTGTTCGGAAACATTGTCCTACATTGTTATAGTTAGCACACAACATGCTACCTTACACGTCACGTGATAGAATTTTGTATTCACAAAGTTACCTGAGGTGAGAAATCACGTGGTGAATTATAATGTTCAACATGCATCAAACCTTGGTAACAACAGGGAAAGCGAAAGTAAGAAGAAGCAGTTTTTCTCATTTAAACCATGAGCGCATGTTTGTCAATCTCCCTTTGACATAGTTTTGATAATGCAAATATACAACTACTGTTAAACGGAGAACAATAGACAAACATGCGCTGACTATGTATGAAGTCAGTATAAAAGTGGGCGTCCTCATTATCGTATGGAGATTCCAGAAATCGTGATGACCCCCGCCTATGAAAACAAATTCGTACTTGGTAACAACATACTTTTATTTAACGCAATTACGTAAAGTTGCAGTTTAGATGTTGACCATTTCAGCAAATGAAAGAAAAATTCTTCTTTTAAAAGTTTATTTTCTCGCAAATATCGCATGTCCTTAAGTGCAGTCATCCTTTACTTGCTTATGAAAAGGCACGAAACGATTAACACGATAGGATTAACGGAAAAAAACTGTTAAATTTAAACGATAAACCTGATACGATTAACGAAAGATAGGATAGAATTAACGCACGATAGGACAGTATACACGCACGATTCGATAGGATTGATACACGATACGATACGTCAGGATTGTAAAAGAATATATATATTTAAAGCACTAAAAATGGCTAACGACACAAACAGTTGATATTCGAACAATATCAACTGTTCGTGTCGTTAGCAATTTTCACTGCATTATATATCTAATTACTGCCTTAGTATCTATATATTAGATCCGACACCTTAAAAATGCCTAGTGTTGTTGATCCTATTCAGTGC
>WFKH01011926.1:81102641-81147231 GCA_016163765.1 Magallana hongkongensis | reverse complement strand
TAATCCAATAACTCAATGCTTTTAGTCCTAGCGTACTTGTAATATTAGTATACAAGTTGGTTACGTCCAATGTAACTAATTTGTCACTTGGTGTTACTCTATCTGGCAAATATCTCAAAAAATCAAAGTCGTCTCTCACAAAACACTTAACCTCTGTGCAAAGAGGTTTTAACAGAATGTCCAATAATTGACAGACATTGAGTTGGAGATTTTGGTCCTCCTACAATTGGTGTAAATGTTAGATCCTCTGGTTTAAGACAGGCTATATAATCAGAATTTTGAATTTTAATTGCTTCTCCAATATTTTTTGACTTGTGAATTTTGGGTAGGCCGTAGAATACCCTTTCTCTGTAATGAAAGTCTGTCAAAAACAAAGTTTCTTTCTCCGTTACGGAGGATGTGTCCTTGTGTTTTAGTAGTAGATTTTTTACTTTTTATATAGTTCTGCGATCTCGATTTTCTGCTATTTCCTTGTAAAATTCTCCATTGGAAAGCATTTGAGTAATTTTGTTTTCGTAGTAGTTAGCATCCATTATTACTACAGAGCCTCCCTTGTCCGCTTCTTTGATAACAATTTTACAGTCATCTGATAAGGATTTTATAGCTTGTTCTTCTTCTTTTGTCAAATTACTTTTTTGTTTTCTTTTCCGGTATTTTCAAGAGGAATGTTTTCTAAGGTGTCACAAATTGTATCTAGTACATCATTTCTTCCTCTCTTTGGATTGAATGTAGATTTGTTTCTAACGAGAACAGGTTCCGTGATAAATTCTTCGTCTTTCTCCGTGTCCTCACTGTAAAAATATTCTGCCAATCTTAACTTTCGTGTATATTCCTTGATATTTTTCTCGTTAATTCCTGGTTTGTAACTTTTATAGGGCGTTGGTGAAAACTTCAGTCCTTTAGAAAGTAACATAATCTCCGTTTGATTTAGCGTTCTGCTGGAAAGGTTTATAACCTTAGGGCCTACTGTCTTTGTCTACGAGTTCACAAACAGCAAATACAACATTCGGAATACCGTAAAATAAAAGTTAGCGAACATTTAGATATTTGCGGGAAAGGCCATTTTACCGTGATTCCGCGTTTTACATTTTATAGCGACAACGTACTTGAAAGGAGAGAAAAAGAAAAACATTTTATACGAACTCTCAAACCATCTTTAAACAGTGATATAGAAAAAAATTAATTTGTGTCTGTATTTACTTTGCTTAACTATGCAATAACATGAACGTTATAAACTGTTTCCTTATACTATATTGTGACGTCATTATATTATTTGTATAACGTCATGAATTTTAACGTCACTAACGTCACTTGTTTTTAAATGTATTGTAAAACGTCTGAGGAAGAAATGAAAGCGCTTACGTTTTACGATAAGTGTTGTAATATATATATATATATATATATATATATATATATATATATATATATATATATATATATATATATAATTTTATTTTGAGTTTCGCTAATTAGCCTACTCTTAAATGGGTTGTATACTGATGTAGTTTTATTTTTCTCAATTCTCTTGGCACATTTTTCACATATATAGAAGGACTCCGAAAGTGGATATTGTGGTTTCATGTTTATTATGACTGAATTTATTGCACGTAAACCTGACTGAAGTTTTAAAATGTATGAATGAACCATGTTCTGATTATTCACAAGTAAATGCCCAATGCATTACTGTCCAGTCAAATCTTGTTAAAATTAAAAACATTGATTAAATGTCATAGCTAGAAAAGGTGTATTACTGTCTCGTCCAAAAAGATATATGATTTAAAGTATGAAATATGTAGTTGTTGTTTATTTCTCAGAATTTCATGGGAGATACCAATGTTTCCCGGAAAATACCGGAATTTCCACCTCCTGAGAAATATGAGTATTTCCCGTGTTTTTCCAACCCTGTATAATAATAAATCGTACTATATTGGGGTACCTAAACAAAGAGTGTGTTAAAATTTCAAGCATCTCCTATTAATAGTTGTTGAGAAAAAAGTGACAGAAATATGGTACGAAAAGACAGACAGACACACAAGTGTAAAACAGCATACATTTCTTTTCCTTCGGAGCGGGGGTTTAAAGGGGCATGGTCACGATATTGGTAAAGAATTATTTGTCCGATTTTAATGGTTACAATGCTTCAGTAAGGCAGTTTTAATAGGCAACAAAAATTTGAATATCATCCGTTGAGTTATAAGCGAGTCACAGAGCTTACAATTCTTTGCTATGTAAACAAAACTTTTGTTTACATTTTGAAGGTTGAAATGAAAAATCCAGCTTGAAAAAGATTTTGTTTTGGTATATTGAACCTACGTAAACAAAAACAGGGCACGATCCTTGTTTACATGACAAAGAATTGTGAGCCTTGTATATTGCTCATAACTTTACGCCTGACTCTCAAATTTCACAGGAACATTAGAAATACACTCCTAAAGCATTGTAAATAATAAAAAGATTAAAATTGAATTTTACCAAAATCCTGACCATGCCCCTTTAAAAACCAAGCAAAACACAAACAACTTACTGATTGAATATTCTTGCTCAGAAACAAATTTTTCAAAGTCAAGAAGAAATTCGTCTGTCATCCTGTTCTTTGTGCCATAGCTATTGACGTAAACACTGCCCTGAAAATATATTGAAAACAACCTAGATTTATTAGCGTTACTAATTTACTCATCAAATAGAACAATGTTTTACTAGCACTTAAATCATTGTTGTCGCTAAATTCAAATAGAACAAATGAATTTAAGGTGACTTACTAAGCCTTAAAATAGTGGTTCAAATCAGCAGAACATTACCTGATTGTGATGCATATCATGATGGATTTTAATTATACATGTCAAAAAGGCAAAAACATGTGCAATTTGAGATAAACAATAAAACAATTCAGTATAAATGAATAAAAGCCCTTGGCAGATTCGAACTTATGATCTGCGATTCACAATCCCGATACTTTAACCACTGACCTATGACAATATAAGGTCAAAAAAATTAACAATGTAACAAAACATCCCTATCTTGTAACGCAGTGTATTAAAAAGTGTAAGTCATTGTTTATTGAAGTACCTTAGTTTACTGTATAGTTAATCTATATATACAGTAATACTAACTTCTTTCAATTAAAAAAAAACAAAAAACAAAACAAAACCTTTGATGATTTCTTTGAATTTGAAAGACACAGGCCTTTTTTTTTAAAATAGAAAAAAATCACTAAAAAATTAAATTTAGCTCATTGCACACTCTTTACATACAGGCAATATTTTGGTTTATTCTGAGCAAGATTAAGTCAATGGAAAATAATTTATGACTATATGTAATATAGATATATATGTAATATATGTAATAGTATATTTTAAAAAAAAAATATGCTATGACCTTTAGGCCTAGAAATTTGATTTAATGTTGCTGCGCACTCTTTACTCAAAAGCACTGTTTATGTAAAATATAAATTAAAAAGAGCTAAGGGGATCGTACATATGAACAAAGATGTTTTGCGTGCCTGTGATGACTTAACATAGAGACGTCTTTTATGGTCATTATACACTCTCTTTGATTAAATGCACTACGTGGTTGAAGTATGAATTAGATTTAACCAAGAAAAGAGGAAATATGATCCAGAAAATGTTATTTTTTTTTTTTTTTTTTTTTACATAATTATGCTATGACCTTGACTTTCGACTAAGAACCTTTACCTGAAGGCACTAAATGGGTGAAGTATGAGCAACATTTGGCCAACGGGAAAGAATATAAGCTATAGACAAGTGATCACGGACGAACACTTCAACAGAAAGACTGGTCAACAACAGAGCCGGGCTCTAACAATATCTAAATACCAGATGCGCTGCTCACTGCATGAATGTGATGATAAATATGTAATCCAAACATGTGGTAGAGTGGCTTATCAGGAAAAAATACTCATAGTAAAAGTCAAAGAAACTCTTTTTTTAATTTGTCTATCTTAGAAAAGAACTGACAATCATTTTGGAAATTATATTTCAGAATAAAATGACTTTGTGTGGTTTTATTACTATTTCCCAAGTTAAAATGAGATGTAGGATTACACTTGGGCACAAAACAAACCTGTTGACGTGTTTATCTTGTAGATTAATTTAGACACTGGGTTTTTCTCAAGTTGAACACCCAGTAAATATTTTTAGATCTAACTTGCAGACGCAACTACATGCATTTCTAAGCACACAGGTAGCGATTTAACAAAGAAAATTGATTCTTCGTGAACATTAAGCATTATTTTAAAAAATGATTGAAATTGAGATTTCAGGAATATGAATGCAGACGAAGAAAAAGGCGAAATCAATGATGGATCTGTTCTAATCTTCAATGTAAAAAATTTGATTTCTTTTTTTATTTCCAAATTCGCTCAAATCAGCGAATCGGCTTAAAAATCAAATTCCTGTGAGAAACATCTTTAAATATCATACCATTTTTTAAATATTTTGTGGTGTATACTACTCATGCGATAAACCTTTGCTTTATCAAAGAGTGATGTTTTAAAATACTTTTGCTACAACGTTTCAGTGACCTAGTTTATGAAAATTTGCCAGAAAATTACACATCACTTTTATTACCAAATATTATTTTAACACGGACGTTTGAAGACATATAGTGAAGATTTGGTTTAAGAAATGAAAAAAAAACCCACGCATAAATGTGTAATAAATGAAAAAATGAAAATAACAAACCGTCAACCATCTCAAAAATCCATAAAACGAAATTCAAATTCAAAGCAGAGCAACACGGACCTCCAAGATAGAGGTAGGATCAGGTGCCATGGAGGAGTAAGCATCCTCTGCTGACCGGTCACACCCGCCGTGCGCCCAATCTCATATTTGTAAAAATGTCATTATCGGGGTAAAACTGCAAAATCACGTCTGGCTATCAAGGACGACGCAATGAAAACAAAACGCTTGTGATTTGTTTCTATACACAATAACTTACCGAAATAATGCCTCCTAAGTTTGCTTTTTTTTAACCACCAGTATTCATCCTTAGTAAGTATTTTTAACTTTGAACCATTAGTATTTGTTTTAATAAACATGAACAATTAAAGATGTTCTCCATAGCCTATATCATATCAATATTTGCTTACTAAAGTAGTACATGTACACAACAGATACGCCCTATACTATATTGTATAATATAATAATTATAACGTATTATAGCGTATTATAACAATAGGCCCTTTAGCTTAATTTTTCTGAAAATTTAATTTCAATAATGCTTAATGTATATGAATTAATCAAATGACAGAACAAATCATCTTATTATGTTAGTAAATGAAGCTGAAAATTGAATAGAACTACAAGATGAAAATGTCCATGAGAGAGAGAGAGAGAGAGGAGAGAGATAGATCCAACTTAAACGACCCACGGGATGAATGGCCATCTTTAAGTTCTCCTTAAAGATAGCTAAAAGGTGCTTAAAGGTAGCTTAAAGACTACCTTTAAGCAACCTTTAAGCCACCTTTAAGCTATATTTGCTGCTTAAAGGTACCTTAAAGGTGGCTTTAAGAAAGCGTAAAGATGGCTTAAAGGTGCTTAAAGGCAGCTTAAAAACTATCTTTAAGCTACCTTTAAGCCACCTTTAAGGACAACTTATAGGTCCTTAATGTCCAAACTTCTTTAAGCCATCTTTAAGCCCCCTTTAAGCCATTTAAAAAAAAATAATATCAGTCTTCATTCAATATTGGGCTTAATTTACCAACAAAATGTATTAACTTTATGACAATTTTATAAATTGTGATCAATGGACAAATATATCTAACCTATATGCGAAGTTTTTATTTAAAAAAAAACATAGTCGTGCGTCTGAACAAAACACACCTGTTGTGTATATCTTGTATATAGGGTTTTTCTGAGGATAAACGAACAATGGATTTTAATTAGATATACACAAAGAAATGAAGGCATGTCTTGACACACAACGCAGCGGTTTTAACAAGAGAAATTGATTCTACATGAACAGGTACGGTAGTTAAGTAAATAATGTATATTTTGTCGCAAGTTTCAATGATTCCAAGACTGAAAAAGTATTAAAAAAAGGTTTTTGCTCTCAAAAATTAAAAGGGAAAAAATAATAAAAAGAAGCCCAAAACGGTTATCGATCCCGGGACCCTTTGCTTACTAGCACCAGCTCACTTTCATTGTGCCACAGGAACTTCATAGCTGTTAGAATGTTTATACACTATAAAGCATTGGCTACTGAATTAATGTACCGATAATGTGTTTATTTTTTTCTTGAAAAGATTTTTACTTCTATTCAGTTTGTAACAATAAATTATACCTAATTACATGCATGCATGTATTCAGAATGAATTATTGTACTTGGTCTTCAGTGAACAAAATATATAGTATACCTGATTGGAAACTGTTCGGCTTACTAGACTAAGTACTAAAAAAGTTTAATAAATTTAAATCGGTTAGATATATATACGTTCACCTAATTTATAACTATGAAATGCAAGGAAGAAGATGAAACTATTTTTTTTAAATGCATTGAAACTATAAGGGCAATAGTTCTACGCAATTTACCGGTTTTCATGACCACGGCGCCGTTCCAGCATGTACAATTTTAATAATGTTGATAATATACATTTACAACAGATCTAGAATAACATATCAAATGATATATGTTTTTAAATATTTAATTGTATACATGATTTTTAATCTATCAATTCTATAACAAACAATATCACCAATTACCAGTGACGTACTTTTTTCAGCATGTGGCAATTGCAAATGATGTATACATATACATGTACATATGATGTACCGGGCCTGGTATGTGACATATTATATTACTCCTTTTAAATATATTTAAATAATTAACCCCCATTTATGATTATTGGAATTAATTAACCTTTAAATTTTACTCTCATAGTACACACGTATCTTTGATTTGTAGACGTTATATTTTTAAAACCCAGGGTGAGGAAATAATATTTTGAGAATTTATTACAAATGTAAATAACACTTTAATTCAATGGACTTATCGTATACACCTACATACTTAGATTTCAACACCTTTAGGAACTCTGACGTGCACCTGGGCACAAGACACACCTGTTGTGTATATCTTGTATATTCTGTGTCAGTTCCAGTGGTTTTCTCAAGTTGAACAAACAATAGATTTAAATTAGACATACACAATTTAACTATGTCTAGACAAACGAAGCAGCAATATCCCGCCCCATATAACAAAGGCAGTTGAGAGTCTTTTCATCTTTAACATATATTTACATGTATAGCAGATCTAGAATTATTAAGATTTCAATACATATATAATTATCTTCAATTGATTATTAAATCAAATCATGTATTGTTCATTCATATTTTTATTTTGCTTAATAACCGGATAAACCTTAAAAAAAAAAAATAAACCCATTATCGTAGTTAGTCTGTGTAAATGTGTGTTCTTTTACGAAAACAAATTCTAAAAAAAAATCGAATTGATGTAGATTTGTATTAATGAATTTTGAATCCGGTTCAATGAAAATTATGAATTTAAAATCTTGTGCTAACAGTCAAACAATTGATGGTTTTCGACAAAATATAATTTAGTCAAATATTAAATATTAATTACTAAGGAGAGAGAGAGAGAGAGAGAGAGAGAGAGAGAGAGAGAGAGAGAGAGAGAGAGAGAGAACTTTCTTTCACTGATTGGTTTATAAAAGGAAAAAAAAGCATACTTTAATATAATTCCATGCGCATATTTAGAGAGAGGGATTGCGCTCGCCACTACAATAATTTTGAAACCGAAAAAAAAAAACAAAAAAACGGCAATCAGTGTTCATTGGAGCAGTGTTAATAATTTGGTGTAGATACCAGTGTCTGCGTGGTGTGTGTTGACAATTAAAACCGCCTGGAACCCCCCCCCCCCCCTTCTATTAAAGTATATCATCACTTGGATCACCCCCTCCCACTCCTACACAAGCGTTCTTGCATTTATGAAATTAATATAAAACTGTTCAGCTTAATCAGTTGACTTAAAGGGAACTAAAATATGGTGTAAAGATAAATTAAAGGGAGCGTAAATGCCACTTAAAGATGCTAAAAAGTAGCTTAAAGGTGGCTTAACGAAGTTTGGACATTAAGGACCTATAAGCTCTTGCTTAAAGATGACTTAAATGTGGCTTAAAGATCGTATATCCTTTAAGCCACCTTTACGCCACCTTAAAGGACTTGCTTGAAGATGGTTTTCCGCCGTGTGACCTGTGATTAAATGCTACTCAATTAAGGCTTAAAGAAGCTTGGACGCTAAGAAACTGCAAGCTGTATTTTAGAGACGACTAAAAGTTAGCTTAAAGGAAGAAAATCATTTAAGGTACTAAACATTTCGCACTAAGATCGTTTTTTTTTTCCTAATGGAACAAAAAAACATTATTTAGGGGATGTCAACAGTTCTGTGTTAAGTTGATTATATTTTTTTTATATTAAGGTGCTCAATATCTAAACGCAAAAAAACGAATCCACTTTTCTAAGTTTTTACATTATTCTGAATAAACTCACCTGTTCTCCACCAATGTCTATAAGCTTAACACTGGAATATTTTCTGGGTTTTTTTATGTATCTCACGTAAGCAACTCTCACGACCGTACATACTCCCTTTCTATCCCCATGGTACATGATCCATGTATCTAAGTAAAGGATACAATTAAATTAATGAGTTATAATACGGTTGTAGATAAATAAATATTATTGAATGCATGAATGCATGAAAAATATATTTAACGCAAAAGTAGGTTCTTCTGAATACACTGAGATGAAAGTGTGTGAGTGTGAAAACTAATCGCGATTTTAACATAAGAATGTAAAATCCATCCCGTATATTCAAGTTGCATCATTTATTTATAAATTGCATATACATAATTCTTGCAAACAGCATACCTCCTCCGGTCTTCCCTGCTTCAACTAGAGCTTGTTGGAACACAGACTTTGGCCAATGTTTTGGGACAAGATTTTCAGAGTCTCCAATTACAGAAAACACCATGGTAGGGGTAGATTTGACTTTCTTTTTCATATCATTCCAGATGCTTTCCTCCTCAGATTCATTCTTAGTTTAAAAATGTAAAAACCAAACATTTTAAAAGGTTCCTAATTAGATAAACGACATATCAATAAGCAAATACATGTATTTTAATGATTATGCATTTAACAAAAATATGGTGTTATCTTTGTATAAGAAACTTGTTTCCCAAACTAGACTTCATTGAGATGGTGACCACCTTAAAAGACCATCTTAAATAATGGACATTAGGATGAAAAGCATTTCAGAAGACTTTATTTGATCTTAACATATGAATTTGAAATTTTCCAGTTAGCGTAGACATTTATTTCAAATTCATTGCAAATCTCTTAGGCATTCGTTTGGTTTAATTTGAGGGAGGTTGAGCTAATTGGAAATAATTTATTATTTTAAACCGGATTTGATTTCGGTTATGATTTTCACAATTTACCTAAAATATGGTTCAATGCCACTACATAACCTCCATTTATGTTTTATGCGCCAGATATGGGTAAGAGGAGAAAATATATGATCTGGAAAAATATAATGTAGCCAAATATGACATTGACCCTTGACCTAGAAAATATGTTATAAGTAACTGCACACTCTTTGATCAAAGACACTCTGTTGGTAAATTATGAAGCATATTGGACCAAGGGGATAGAAATTATGATCCGGACATGGATTTTTCACGAAATTCTGCTATGACCTTAACCGTAGACCTAGAAACTTGGTTCAAGGTCACTGCACATTCTCTACCTAAAGACACTCTTTGTGAAGTATGAGCCAAATTGGGCCTATGAATAATAAAAAAATGTTTCGGACAAGTGATCTCGGACGGACGGACATACTGATCACTATAGGGCGCCCGCTGTGCAAAAAAAAATCATCTTGTGAAAAATCAATGTTTTGTTTTTAGATGAACCTTACTAATACATCGTGCAAAGTTGCGATATACTTTTCTATATAAACATGAACTTCCGGGTTTTTTTTTTGTAACTTCGTAGTTTATAAAGCGAAAAAAGGGTTCATTAATGTTTTATGAAATATTTATGTGCAAAATTAGTTAGAGGCAGGTATTTGACGTATTTGAATAAACGCCCAAACAACATATGTTAGGTCGATTACTTGCTGGATACAGATATTACTCAGATCAAATGGGGTATATAACAACATTTTAAAGTCTGTAAGTCCGAGATCACTTGATTGGGGCATGTTTTTTTTCTTCCTTGGCCCAATGTGACTCATATTTCACTAATATAGGGCATTTGGGTAGGGAATGTTCAGTGACCTTAAACCTTTGACGCATATGATTCATACTACACCCACAGAGTGCCTTTGTTCTATGCATGTGCTGTGACCTTAATCTAGTTCAGGGCTTAAAATAAAAAAAAACTGACAAGAAGATATTTCACGATGACTAACGCTTAATTTATTTAGAAGCTTATTAACATCTAACGCGCGGCAAATTATATTGTTAAGTAGGTCGTTCATTATGTATTGATTAGAGAGATGCGACTATTTCTTATACAAGTAACAATGGTAGTCTTTTAAAACAAAGCACACGGATTTTGATAAGACATGTGCCGGTGTAACAGCTAGAAGAATAAGAGGCCCATGGGGCCACATCGCTCACCTGAGCAACAATGGCTTTATATGGGTGTTCAAAGGATATTGTGCCATATGGCCCCTCGGTACAATAACAAAACAGAAAGCCGTAAAGTATCCAAATTTTACACTTACTTTTGCATACACTTAATCTTTGACATTGTACCTTTATGAAATACCATTTTTACCGAAAACAAGATCCTATGCAAGATATAAAACTAAATGTTTAGTAGGGGTACACTGTTAACTTACAAGTACCTTTTTTTCAGTTCTGCCCCCTCCTCCCCACACTTTATAAAGTGATCAAAATATATGAGTGCATATAGGTACAGTTTCTTCTTCAACTTCTTACTAGTTGTTGTATTTTATTAAAAAAAAAATCCTATATGTGAAAGAAGAAAATTGTACCTCAACGCGCTCACATTAAAAAAAAACATTCAAAAATTTAATTGGTCTTCTGCATTATAAATGAGTGTTGTTTGCCTGGCGTGAATTTGTGCGATGTTTTATAAGCTTACTCACTTGATCGATGAATACACTTGAATGAAAAATGGTTTCCTGTAAAATGTTAAAGAACTATTATAATCAATGCACAGGCGTCGGAACGGGATGGGGGGGGGGGGGCTGGGGCTAAGCCCCCCACTTTTTTTTTGCAAAGTTAGACATAGCCATACTCAAAATCTTTTTTGTTTTTTGCTTGTCAAGATTTCTGATAAGGTCTAGCCTCCCCCATCCATTTTCAATTTGCTTCAGACACCACTGCAATGTATTGACAGGCATATCACTCTATTTTACCACGGCCCACCCATTATTTTCATCTTTATTTAAAAACAACAAATGGCTACACACCAATGATTTTCCGCTGTAATATTTTCTTAGAAGCGATAATACATTTATACCCATAAAAGTAATGTGTCATAACTATGAAAATGTTTTAAAGTGATCGTTTATATTTGTGTCTGAAAACCAACAATTTCATATAATACATCGTATTAGGAGGGGGTCCAAGAAAGTAGTTACAGCGTATCTTCTTTTAATTTTTCTGTACAAGTATTTAACGTTTAGCTAGAAATTTCTAGTGAACAATTAAAATTTCAGCGTCAATCATGAAATTATAAGCAAGATATAGAGCTCGCAATTCTGCTAGTTTGAGTAATTTTTTTTGTTCAAAAGAGTTTATATTTCCTATTCAGCATTTAAAATGTAAAAGAACAAAAGCAAGGTCTCAGCTCTGTGTGCAAACAGAAAATTGTGAGCAAAGCTCTGTATCTTGCTTATAAGTCGAAGCTTGACACTCAAATATGGAAAATAAATAGAAAATTGTAAACAATTAAAATAGAAGAAACTTGCACTAAAACAAAGAAAGATCACAATTTATTTTTCATCACATATATACCTATATATTTCTAGCAGCGAAAACAACCTCCGTTTATTCTGAAAATGCTGAGCATCTTAACAAAACACGTTGCATTAATCAACCATTTCGTAGAGATCGTACCGAATTACCAATAAAATGTATAGTATTTTATAGTATGTTGTAAGTGCAAATGTCAACGCATTGAAATATTTAACCACAATTTACTTCACAAAATCGGCACAAATCTATGTTGCATGTTTCAAATATTCTCTTCGCACGTAAAGTGTTGCACAACCAGCAAATTCATGTTTGTCAACCCGTGTGTCATGTTCGTTCAACATGGCTGCTTCAAACAAAAGAACTTTCGTTTCGAGGTATGGAATACCGAACCCGAAGTTATAAACTGATTGACAGCTATTATTTCTTTTTTATTAGTTACGTAAATTACTCAAATTTGAAACTGAATTAGACAATAATTTTTGCAATTTATATTTTCCTTTCCATAAGGATTATTTTTGCTAAATTACGTTTAATTTGACTCAGTAGTTCTTGAGAAGAAGATTTTTGAAAATGCACCCCCTTTTTTACAGTTTCGAGGTTTTCTCCGTTTTGAATAAATATCAGCCTTTCACTTCTGCAATTTATATTCACCTTCTTATAAGGATACTTCTTGCCAAATTTGGTTGAATTTGTTCAAGTGGTTTTAGAGAAGAAGTTCAAAAGGTAAAAAGTTTACAGACGGACGGACGGACGGACAGACGGACAGACGGACAACGGGTGATCAGAATAGCTCACTTGAGCTTTCAGCTCAGGTGAGCTAAAAACTACAATGCAAAAAAATCATTTGAGTTATCAAGTTGCATGGTATCTTGTAAAAGATCGTTTAATCATTAACGAACATAAAGACATTTTGTTTTTTATACAATGTATTGCTGAAAAGAGTACAATTCTCAAGGTTGCCAAAAACATATAGTACCAGGGTATTGCAAAGATTTGTGATTGTATACGAAACTGGACAAAATGCTGATTACAGGCAAATTTTAAAAACATGAGCTTTATCCACTGCATATAATTAATAAATGTAAGATTTATTTGCTCAAAAAAAAAGCGTTACAGGAACGACTCTAGAGTAGTTCTTGATGTTGTACACTGTTCCCAAGTATCCTCTTGTACCTCTGTTATCATATTACCTTCTGATACCGATGTATCACCACTTCTTGTATCATTCTATTATAACAGATATTCTGGATGGTTGCTGAAACGTATTTAAACACTATTTTGTCCATACTGTTTTGAAGAACATTTGCCCTTGGACATTTAATTGCATTTAATTGCATTCTACGCACAACTTTCTTTATAAGAAAAATCAGGGATAATTCAATTTTTTAAGCAAAGTGGTAGAAGTGATTTTTTTAAAACAGATGCTAATCATGATTTAAAAAAAATAAAATATGAATCTAACACGATTACAATGTGGGTACCTGTAAAGTGCAAAACAAAATCGAAACGAAACCGAACAAAACGAAACGAAACCAAAAATCGAACCGAAACGAAACCAACGAAACGAAACGGAAATAAAAACAAAACTAAAAATCAATTATGACTACATAAAAGTGAAAACGCATTAAAATGAAATTTTAAACCACAAGATAACAGCCTGTATGTTTCAGTTTGTCGTTGTAAGTCATTGTAAATTCTTAAGTCGCTTACCCGGTATTTGTAAAAAAATATAATAATGTAAATAAATGATGTACACACAGATAGAGAGAGAGAGAGAGAGAGAGAGAGAGAGAGAGAGAGAGAGAGAGAGAGATGTACTTTTATGTACATATGTTCATTTGACTACATGTTTACAACATTATTTATCTTTTGCAAACACCGGGTAAGCGGCCTAGGAGTTAACAACGGCAATCTGAAACATACTGGCTGTTAAATTAATGTTCATAATCTTAATGTAATGAATTTGTTTTCACTTTTATGTAGTCATAATTGATTTTTAGTTTTATTTAAGGACGACGGACCCAATTCAAGATTTCGCACCTCTGCGCAGATTCCGCGCATATGCTATGAATAATTACTACGTAATTACTTATATCAGAATAAGAGAAAATAATAAAACTTTCATTCAACTAAACATAATTTGTGATACCAAAATATTTCTAGATGAAGAAAAATTAAGAAAAAGAATTAGTCCGAATTTCCTCTGTTTGCGACAAGCCCGTTATATTTCTACGGTTTATAAATCATAAAATGCACAAGGACAGTTTATAGTCTTATAATCTGGTCGATATTGAATTAATACCTTAACCTTACATTATTTATTTTTATAGCAGTTAATGTAACTTCAGGAAATAATTAACTATGTCCTTTTTTCAATGATATTTCTGAAGAAAAATGAACCATGTAGTGAGCTTTGATACAACCCCTCAACAAATTTAGGTCGATGACCTACATTTTTTTGCTATTCATCGGTAAGCTTATTGACTTCTTAATATTACAATTAAATTAGAGTAAAAAATTTATTGCTGAATTTTTGAAATATCAGTTTTTATACCACACCCCAGAAAATTCCCATTACTTTCTATTATATCTGAGGAATTTCGTACTCAAATTTTGAAACGTCCCCAGTAAAATAAGGAAGTCGATGATCATGTAATCTTTTTATTGATTTTCACTCACCATTAACTGATTAACATTATGCAAAAATTTGAATAAAAATTCTATTTTAGAAATGAATTGGGTCCGCCGTCCTTAATTCCGTTTTCGTAGGTTTTGTTTCGTTTCGATTGGTTTCAATTCGATCGGTTTCGTTTCGTTTCGATTTCGCTTCGCACTTTACAGGTACCCTTACAACATTAAAATAGTGGGCTTTTAAACATGTGTACTCCAAGCTCCATAAGGACATGTACTGTCGTCTGGGCGACGGCGTATATACTCTGCTATCGATCGATAACCTGGGTCTGAGAATTTTAATTTAAACATAGAGAGGGGCGCAGTTTTGCAACAAGCAATTAATTCAAAATTAAATTCTCAACAACTTTGTTTTCATGCATTAGACATAATGCATAAGCCTCCAACTCCCCAAATATAGGAACCAACCTCTTTTTATTTATACTAAATTAAATGTGTCATAAAGACCCACGACTTTTGAAATACCTCTTATGACAAATTATTATCTATTAGAAAAATGAAAAGGAGTAAGCGTGATTTTTTTTTTGCTGATTTTTTTTTAAAACCTATATTTCAACAACTAGATACATGTATCTCATATTTTCTTTTAATTTCATTTAAGGTGGAATAACACACCTGAAAAAAGTCAAATTAACAGTAAATTATTTGATTATGAAAGATGTAATGATAAATAAACCGTACATTTGTCAAATTAGCGAAACATTTTTAGTTTTAGGATAAAAAATGAATATCTAAAAAAATCAATTCAGTAATTAACAACAAAAGCCCCTGCGGGATTCGAACTAGAGATATACGTATCACAAGCCCGACACTTTATCCACTTGGCTATGGAGTAAGTTACATGTTGCTGTCAATAAAATCCTTTTAATAAAACGATATGTCGTTTCGATCAGAGGTCATGATGTGTTACTCCACCTTAAATAACAAATTGATAGTATCTTGCATATTTTTAATGTATCTACTTTCGAACCAGCTAATTTTTATGATTCTGTTGGTCATCGTTACAGATTATTTCATCCGACAAAAGTGTTTGTTAAAGTAAAGCAAAGGGGGAATAATTTACCAAATTAAAAGTAAACTAGAAACGAGCTCGTTGCATAGCAACGAATAGGTCTTCCGTCGCAGCTGCATCATACCTGTGACGTAATTCAAAATCGATACCTGGTCATGATACAATGTTAGATGTATAGACTCTTGGTAAAAGAGACAAATGCTTTCGATATACAAAAGAGTTTGTTTAATGATGATTTCTTTGTGAAATACATTTGCTCTCGAGCCATATACATTAAAGTTAATTGATATACTATCGATATGTTGTCTTATTAAATTCCTAATAATGCATAAAGCCTTATTAAGGTAATACATGTGTTTTTAGTCTTAGATTGGATTAAAATATATTGACCATAGGACTCTTGGCTCTTAGGGCTTAGTTAGTAATTTTTTATCGTGTTCGGGAATTGTCTGGAACTAATATTTACTATTTGTATCGATTGTTTTTGATCGCGTAACTATCTTGTACTCTTTAACGATGCATGCTCAGAAATTTAATTTATTGTGTTCATCGTACTGAATGTGTAAACATATCAGTACCATTTCGATTATTTCTAAAGTAGCATCACTTGGTTGGATCTAAATCACAGTTGTTATTATGTCTTTCACCTATAATAATAAATAAATAAATATATATATATATATATATATATATATATATATAAAATAGAAAATATAATCTGTTTTCTAACTTCTGTAACCCCCCTCCCCCAGTTTTCTTCGAACAACATTGTACTAATTTTTGTGCATCTTTGCCGAGCCGATTGATGAAAAGACCATGTCTACTAATTGTACTATTCAAAATTAAGCAAATAGAGATCTTGAAAGTTGTCTATAGTTTGATTCTCTGCATGTTATTTTTTGCATGTGCAGTTTATTTTGAGAAACTTTTTAAGGTCTTCCGTTTCCAACGGAAGACCTTATAGTGATTGTAATGTTTTTGAAGGTCTTCCGTTTCCAACGGAAGACCTTATAGTGATTGTAGTGTTTTTTGTTTCTTTCTTTCTTTCTTTCTTCTTATTATTTTTTTTCTCCTTTTTTGTCGGCAGAATTTCTCAGAGATGGCTGGAGAGATTTTCCTGAAATTTTCAGAGATGATAGAGAATGATAATATCTCAAGGCCTTTTTTTCATTTTTTCAAAAATCATTTCCGGTCGTCCGTTTCCTGTCCCGCGTCAAAAAACCTTGTTCCCTCGAGATCTCAGAATCGGCTAACACTTGAACGTCCAGACTTTGTGGGATTATAGACCTATATTTGTAGATGTGTTTAAACTATTTTGTTTTGTTCGTCGTAACTTCCGGTCGTCACCGGAAGTACTTAAAAATTATTATATTTATGTATTTAACTTATTTTACATAGAATGAATCTGATAGTATAAATCCCTACTTGTGTCATCTATGCTATGTTAATTAAACAAGAATATTCTACTTCCGGTGAGATATCTCAATTATCTCAGGTAACTTTTTTAAAACAAATTGTGTTCCCATGAGATCTCTAAAACTATAAGTGATAAAGATACGAAACTTTTATGCATGATAGTCATTTGAATGAAGATGTGTTTAACCGGTTTTATTTTGTCAACCGTCACTTCCGGTCCTAACCGGAAGGGTTCAAACAAATCAAGTTGTTTATAAGTTTAACTGTTTTTCTTTGACAGTTTCAGTTAATTTGATGAATAATAATGTGCGACAGGAAAATATTTAAAGAAATAACTGACTTTTTTTTCATTGAGCACTTCCGTTTGTCCGTTTCCTGTCCCGAAACAAAAAACCTTGTTTTAATTAGATCACAAAAACGAACAGGACTTGAACAACCAAACTTTGTTGAATGATAGACCTATGTATGTACATGTTTTACAACTATTTTGTTTTATCCGGCGTAACTTCCGGTCGTCACAGGAAGCACTTCAAAAATTACTTTTTTTTTAACCTTTTGTAGTTATTTTACATAGAATAATTATTTTAGTATGGATCTTTTCATAAGTCATTTATGCGATGTTAAATAAACAAAAAAAAATATATTTCCGGTGAGATATCTCAAATATCTCAAGTAGCTTTTTTATACTAAATTGTGTACCCGCCGTTAATCAGAAACTGTTAGTGATCAAGACACGAAACTTACATAGGTGGTAGACATTTGATAGAAGATGTGTTTAACGTCTTACATTTTTGTCAGCCGTCACTTCCAGTCCTCACCGAAGGGGTTCAAACAAATGACATTGTTGATAAGCTTAACTGGGTTTTTATTACACTGTTTCAGTAAGCTTGATAAACAGTAGTGTACGAGAGGAAAATGTCCAAGATATATTAACATTTTTTTCATTAAGCTATTCTGTTCGTCCGTTTCCTGTCCCGAGACAATAAACCTTTTCTCAACGAGATCTCATAACTGACAAATGTTTAAGCATCCAAACTTTGAGGGAAAATTGAACCATGTATGAAGATATGTTTACCATGTTCCGGTTGATCCGGCGTAACTTCCGGTCGTCAGAGCAAATTTCAAAAATGACTTTTTCTCGTTTTGTTTTGTTTCACATAGAAAAAGTTACTGAAAGATTCCATCACAGTATCGATTATATCCTTTTTCTTTTTATAAGAGAAATGCATTTTTTTTACAGATTTATACATGAGAAACGGAAGACCTTTTTGTTGCTATAGCAACAAGAGTCTAGTTTACTCATTATAATTGTCTAAAAATAGACAGAATCACATGGACGATGGTTGGTATGCCCGGTATGAAGGTCAAAAAACAAAACATTTTACGCGCATGTTTTTATCAAACGCGGCAAGCGCCAATGAATCTTTTAAAAAAAAATACAGTTTATGCGGAGATCCTTAAAATTTGTCCAGGGGGTTCTGAGGAATAATGTTGTTTTCCGGAGAAGGGGGAACGTGCACAGATCCAGAAAATTTTCCAGGGGGGTCCAAGTTTGAGTTTGCAAAGCGGGTTCGAGGCATATATTTTGGAAGTTTTATTATGTAATTAAAAGAAATTTGAATTTTGCAAAGGGGTTGGGGGTGTCTGGTTACCACTGACATCCCCCTCCCCTCCGTAGATCCCCGCAAGTGGAGGACCAAGGCCTATTTTGGTAATTTTCATCATTTTGATTTAATTATTCATTTTAAAATTATCGGAATGCCGATATTACCTTTTAACGCACTTAACACTTAAAATACGAACCAGTTAGCCTCGTTGAGTATTCGGCCGACCTGCATACGCGTAAGAAAAAAAATATTAATATTAAAGAAATTGGGATGGACGATCTGGGTTTCCAGTCGTTAATCAGATTTTTTTTCATACTGAGAGCCACAGACCTGCAGCTAGAGATTGTCAGAGTCTTATTGATGAGGGTTTTCCCTTTAACAAAAAGCTAGATTTCAGGCACAATTTTCAGTGTTATTATTTTACAATTTAAGGATCTAATAAAACTTTGTATGAAGTTTCAAGATACAATTCTTCATTGCTTTATCTTAAACGTTGCATGGAAAAAAAAATTACATCAGATTCTTTTAAAATACAAAAAGAAGTGCACAACGAGCATATAGTTTGTTAATTTCCTTTGATTGCTAAGGCTACAGCGTTATTGATAAACACTTGACACCTTTTTTCATGCAATTTCTTTCACGGAGGATAGTGAGTACATTTATAAATTATAAATACAAATTTATTTATTTAATTTATTTAATTACCTCTTTAATTTTTTTTTATGTACTAAATAATTTATAAAGTGCAGATGAAGGCTGCTTGATATTTTCGTTTTGCAAAGAGTTAAAAAACGCGAAACGCGGGGCGAGTCAAATTTAATACCCCTAATAGCCGTAGCTAAAAATTAACGGCTTTGGATTCAAAAAGTAATATTGACGAATATTAAATTCACATTTTAGAAATTATCCCCACATTTATAATACTATCTTCATCGTAAGTTGGTATTTTGTAATGCTTTAAAAGAACTTTAAAGCGTTCTATCGAAATCGATCCCGTTTTCGTTTAAATTGCCAGCGTACATGTGTATGTCAGTTATACAGATTATGCTTTATAGGACGGTCGTGTATTGTAGAAAAATTGATTTTAATTACCATGTATTGGCACCATTTTATTAACACATCTTTCAGTAACGAAATAATTCAAAGTCGGGTGTTTAAACATGTTTACGTCTGGCTCTACAAGCACATGCACTGACGTCTTGGCGACGTTCTATGTATGGAGCTATAGAGCTAGCGACTCTGCTATCGATCAGTTACCAGAGTTTTTTTATAAAATGAAAATGTACATATCAATAAAAACATTTTGGAGTTATATGTGTAATCATATTCATGCGCTGCATGTATTAGTGCATTACATGAAGCTATTTCATTATTTCTTAAACGTGCACACCTCCACGGAAAATGGGCCGATCTGGCTAAAATTGATTCTGCAAAATCTGACTATATATAACAAAAACATAAAATTCAATACAACGGATGATATTAGAATTAATTTTTCAACAACTATGGTTCAACAATACACTTTTCTTTCTTAAAAAGTTATTAATAACTAGAATTACTGTGAGCAAGCTCACAAATGATAACCCCCGCTAAGAAAAAAAAATCATAGCTCAAATATTTTCTATAATAGAAAATGATAGATGCTCTCTAATTAACCGTCCATGTTCTATCGATAACTGCTCTATTGTTTTAAATTGTTAATGCTAATATGAGTACAAACCACTTTCTATTCTTTTAATTCCATTTTAGTTCAACTTAAATGTTAATGCATGAAGACATTTGCATCCTATGATAACACATATGACTTGAATCAAACGATAATCCACATGTCAAGCAGCCATTATTTGTTTTGATTTTTTGGTGATCCGAGCCCGATTTTTTTTTTCGAAATTTTTTTTTCCACACGTTAAAAAAGATAAAATGCATCCGAGCATCAGAAAGACGGGAATGACAATCTTATAATTTTTTTTATGTGACCTGACACAAACAAACTTTTGTGTCAAATTTTACCTTCTAATCATTTCCATTAATACAAAACATAACACAGACAGGAATTAAGCATTTTTATAAACAATGACCTTGAACTTGCACAAATGACCTTGGGTCAAGGTCATGACACACCTTCAGGTCATAAGCAATCTGTGTGTGAAATAAGACCTTCTAATGTTTCTACATAAAAAATATAAACCAGACACAATCTTTACATTTGACATTGGGTCAAGGTCAAGACATACCCTCAGGTTATAAGCAATCGTTGTATGAAGTAAGAACTTCAAATGTTTATCCATAAAAAAAGACATGGACCGGACACGAATTTTGCACTTCTCCTGCTAGTGACCTTGACTTTGCCCAAGTGACCTTGGGTCAAGGTCATGACGTACTCCCAGGTCATAAGCAATTTTTGTGTGAAGTAAGAACTTCTAATCTTTATCCAATTAAAAGATATGGACCGGACACGAACTTTGCACTTTTCCTGCCAGTGAACATGACCTTGCTCGAATGACTTTTGGTCAAGGTCATGACACACCCTCAGGTCATTAGCAATCTTTGTGTGAAGTAGGAACTTCCAATGTTTCTCCACAAGAAAGTTAAGGACTGGACACGAATTTTGCACAGACAAACGGACGGACAGACAAAGTGATTCCTATATAGCCCCCCCCCCTTAAACTTCGTTTGTGGGGGGTATAAAACACACTTTTGAAGCCTCTAACTTCCAAAGAATAGGAACAAGCCCCCTTTTCTTCATACCGAATGAAAGGTCTCGGTTTTGCACCTTTTCACTGTATCCACTTCAAACCAGCCAATCTTTGAGACTCTGCCAGTCATCGTTAAATCTTAACCCATCCGACAAATGGAGTCGTTAAATTTTACAAAAAGAGGAATAAATAAACTCCGGATTGGCATTTTCATCAGGTAAATATGTAACGACAACATCGCATGGCATGATATCAGACCAAAAAGGATGACTGCACTTAAGGACATGCAGAATTTGCGAGAAAATTAGCTTTTAAAAGGATTTCTCTTTCAATTGCAGAAATGGTCAACATCTATAATTGTTAGTTTTGAAAATGTAAAAAGAAAATGAATTTTATTATATAAATTCTGGATAATTAGGCGTTACTTTTTTATTTTGATGCGATTCTAAATCAAGTAAATACCTGGTCGCTGAAACCTTCTTCCGATATAGATGTGGCTGTTGACATAGTTCCTCACATTCCGTTTCACTGCATACATGTAAGAAGAAAAAACACTGCCACACTGATACAGGAATTCCAATCCAATAATATTTAAAAGGACCCTTCAAAAAACTTCTACAGTTTGTGTTTTAAACCTCATTCATACTGTTGAAGACATGAATGTAGGTCGCGTTTCTTGATTGGATATTTCGATGTAATCTCAATTACATGTACCAACTCTAAAAATATACATTTAAATAACACTTGAAAAAACCATAGTTGTCAATGAATAGAGACATTACAACTCGTGACTGCTCGAATTGAGAATATTGCTCTAATATGACTTGCATGAAACTGAGAATTAATTGTATGTTTATGACTTTATATTTATGTATATAATAAAAACATTTATAAAATATTTCTTCTCAAGAAACAAAATGCTACATTTAGTTCAACTACTATGCAAGCATTCTGATATTTTACAATTTTGCTATATTTAATTTGCTACGTTCAGGCCTTGGATAACACAATTTGATAGTTGATGCATCTTAGATTTTAGGCTTCGAAAAGAGTAGGATTTTTATATATTGTTGAATGTATTGTCAAATTTTAAGAGATTAAATGCAGCATTAGGAGTACAAAATAATATAAAATAAACTATTTAGAGTATATCAAATGTACTTACATCACTCAGAAAACAATCGATTTCCCTCTTTGTAAATGTCCAATTCTTAAACACTCTTTACATTAACATTCAGTTAATATAAGCATTAACGTGCCTTTTTGGTTGCCAAATTATATTAGAAAAAATTAATTTGAACTTGTTTTTCAAGTCTGTTAAGCATTGTTTTATGTTTATTTATTGTTTTTTTCCCTATGCCTCATAATTAACTTGTATCAAATTACATTAGACCATGAAGTGGGGGATTTAGAGTTAAATTAATCAAGCATGAGATTTCAATGCTTTGCAGATATAGATGAGTTTACGTCACAAAAGATAACATGTTCAAAAGGCAAATAGAGAAATGTCAAATGTATTTTAAATCCAATTGATCTTAAAAGATCCGTATGATCGACCCGTGTAAAAGAAAAGAATAGGAAATTTTTAACTTTATGACATGCATTATAGATTCATAAAATATTTAGATTGACAGTTTGACAGTGTAAATCTAATGAGGCGAGTCCGTGGATTTTCTTAATTCTGGTGTTTTCTTTTCATTGTGATATGAACATATCTGCAAATCATTCGGGCTCTGTTTGCGTGGTGACCTTGGGTGATTAGATATACTAGTTTAGCTCCTTCAAAAGGTGCTTGTTTTTTTAAAAAACAAGTTTTTTATTTAAAAATTGAACTTCATTTACAAAACGATAAAAATCGATATAGTGATACAAAAGACATTTAAATCGTCGACATCGACGATCAGATTAAATACAATAGCCTTTCCGCAGTGTGTGCGTACAAGTTGTGTTATTTTTTCACAGGAACGTTTAAATATTGACAAAGTCGGAAGAGTTTTTTAATTAAATTTAACGCATGGTATTAGGATATGTGTCGTTAATGAAATGTCGTTTTATGTTTGACTCTTGAAAAAAAAAAAATTCGTCAACAGCAGGAGTCAGGATAAATAGATTGTTGTTTACCTGTAGAATTAGATAATATCACCAATTACCAGTGACGTATTTACTACATATTATATATTATATTAATAGGAAACAATTATATTATATTACATATAAATATTTAATTGTATACATGATTTTTAAACTATCAATTCTATATCAAACAATATCACCAATTACCAGTGACGTACTATTTTCAGCATGTGGCAATTGCACAGGATGTATACATATGATGTACCGGGACTGGTATAGGACATATTTTATTACCCTTATAAATATATTTAAATAATTAACCCCCGTTTATGATTAATGTAATTAAGTAGCCTCTAGATTGTACTCATACTTGTATCTTTGATTTGTAGACGTAATATTTTTAAAACCCAGGGTAAGGAAATAATATTTTGAGAATGAATTGATTGCAAATGTAAATAAAACTTTTATGTAGTAAATACGTCACTGGTACATACTAAGATTTCAACACCTTTAGGAACCTTTAGGAACCCTGACGTGCACCTGGCCATCAGACACACCTGTTGTGTATATCTTGTATATTCTGTGTTAGTTCCAGGGGTTTTCTCAAGTTGAACAAACAATAGACTTTAATTAGATATACACAAACGAATAAAACCATGTCTGGACATACAAAGCAGCAATATACCGTCCGATATAACAAAGACAGTTGAGAGTTTTTTCATCTTTAACATGTGTCTAGCAGATCTAGAATTAGACCTAGAAATAATTAAAATTTAAAAAAAAAATACATATCTTAAACTGATTATTAAATTAAATCATGTATTATTCATTCATGTTTTATTTTGTTTAATAACCTAATCTTTAAAAACAGAAAAGAAATAAACCCATTGTCGTAGTAAGTTTGTGTGAATGTGTATTCTTTACGAAAACAAATTTTAAATAAAAACGGATTGATGTAGATTTGTATTTAATGAATATTGAATCCGGTTCAATGAAATTATGAATTCAACATCATGTGCCAACAGTCAAACAATTGATTGTATTATTTAGTCAAATTAATATTAAATATTAATTACTAATGAGAAAGAGAGATAGACACAGAGAGAGAGAGAGAGAGAGAGAGAGAGAGCTCTTTCACCGATTAGTTTATAATAGGAAACAAACATACTTTAATATAATTTCATGCGCAGATTTAGAGACAGGGACTGCGCTCGCCGCTACAATAATTTCGAAACAAACAAATAAAATGATTTTTTTTTTAACGGCGATCTGTTTTCATTGGAGCGGTGTAGATAATTGATATCTGTGTTCAATAGAGCGACAAAATGTTTACACAAGCAAAGCCTCTGTAGATACCCGTTTCTGCATGGTGTGAATTGACAATTAAAACTGCCCTGAACCCCCCCCCCCCCCCACCTCCTCGTAAACTTTATAATCACTCGGATCATCCCCTCCCACCCGGCCCTACAAAAAAGTTCGTGCATTTAATTTATGTATTTAATATGAAACTGTTCAGCTTGATCAAAGTTGACTTGAAGGGAACTTAAAGACGGTGTAAAGACAACTTAAAGGGAGCGTAACTGCCACTTAAAGATGCTTTAAGGTGGCTTAAAGGTGGCTTAAAGAAGTTTGGACATTAATGACCTATAAGCTTTAGCTTAAAGGCGGCTTAATAATCGTATAACCTTTAAGCCACCTTTAAGGACTTGCCTAAAGATGGTTTTTCGCCCTGTGAAGTATAACACAATGTAATAGAAAATTAAAAAAAAAAATTCTTCATATTTACATACATTTCATTGAAACTCTCGTATAAGATCAGTGCACAAATCGCTTGCTATTCGTGACCAAAACTTTCGCTAAAGAATATCAGTTTTCCTTTGACTTGCCTCTGATTTTCTCTTAAACACCATCACCAGCCCTGTAAATTGAAGTGGTGCAGTTTGATAACATTTAAAAATGGCGACTCTCGATTTCGACGTGAATTAATATTCTTCATTTTCCGAGGTCGTTTATCATGTTTAAGAGAAGGTCTGAGGCAAGTATAGTGACGATATCAGTAGTAAATTGCCTGAAGAATTTAATGGTACTAATTGTTTTTACAGAATTTGTGTGAAAATAAGGTTAAGGAGTCCAAAACTAGCGCCGTAAATTGCAGTTTTTTTACTTTGAGAGGCACTGTAGCTCCCAGGTCGTCCATCTGAATTTTTTTAAACTGGGAGCTTCAGACCTGCAACGAATCTTCCATCAGATAATCATTGTTATTCTCAGTGATGTCACGTGATTGAGCACAATGAAGGGGTTCTTTTCATACAAGATTACGGCCAGTAAAGACGCAATTTTACCGTGGTCAAAAGGAAGAAAAACTAAAAAGATTAAAATGGGTATAGTCCACTAATGCATTTTCCATAGGCGGTAATGTTAACGTTCGGGCTCATAGCTCCGGCCCTAATTTTCGTTCAGCAACGAGGGACCTCTTGACTAAAAGCTCATCAAATTGTCTCTCTCCTGTTAAAATTTTGTGGTGTGAAGTCAGATTCGTTTTCCGGCAAAATGCGTCTGTATTGAAAAACTCTGTAGCTTGCCTCGCCTTAGAAACCGTTCATACGAAGAGCATGCCCTTGCGTATCGACACAGTTTGGTGGCTTTGGATCGAATTTAATAATAGAGTCGAAATATGATGTCTTCTGCGTGTTTGAAGTGCGCATGAGGTGATCATGAAGTCAGCGGGGAAAATTCGACACAGATTAATTAACATAGGGTTGAATGGCAGCAAGTAGATTATGCAATCTGCATTTCTTTGAGGTTTCGGGTGACAGTGGGGCACTACACGTGTGTAATTACAGTCAAACTTGAATGAAGATGTCACCTTTGGGAGGCACCCAAAGTGATTCTTAAAATAGGTGACCTTTTGAGGCATGGTCACGATTTTGGTCAAAAAATACTGTTTCCAATTTTAATGTTTACAATGATTCAGTGAGGCATTTTTAATAGGCAACGAAAATTTGAGCGTTATTGGTTGAGTTATAAGCGAGTTACAGAGCAAACAATTCTTTGTTATATACTGTATAAACAATGCTTTTGTTTACATTTTTAGTGTTGGCGAAAATTCCAGTTTTATACCTAAAATGAATGTGATAAACGTTATGATGTTTATTTATGCTTAAAATGAAAGGGATGATAGAAAAATCAGCTTGAAAAACAACCTTTGACCGGTATATTGAACTAATGTAAACAAAACAGGCCACGAGCCTTGATTATTTAACACTTAATTGTGAGCCCTGTGTCTTAGTTACAACTTTACTACTGACTCTCAAATTTCATGTCGTCATTGGAAATGCATTTCTTACGCATTGTAATTTGACCAAAATCGTGACATTGTCCCATTAAATAGAGACTTCCGAATTAGCCATCATCAAATACTTTATTTAAAGCTAACATGAATTCATAAATACCAATTATTCCACTTTTATCTCCAACTACCGCCATATTAGTTGTCGATTTCTATTGTTCTGCTCATTGCTACTACACCCCTAGATAAGACCTAGAGCACTATTCATGTTTCACCGCATTCGGGTATTTCATTAACCCTAACACGTTACACTGGACGGAAAGCTTTGAATGAACGCGCCTTGAAACAAAAATAATATGACAATCACTGCACTGGTAAGTAATATCAAATGAAAGACGGAAAAACAGACTGAAATACAGGTACACTTATTTAAAATAATCCTCAATCATTGTAGAACGCTCTCCAGTGCCGTACTGTTATACTATCGCACATGCGCAAACCACACACTGTAGCAGATCGTGCAGTGAGAGCATGGACTTTAGAAAACGGAGTGTTTTTTAAGAAACTGATAAGAGCGATGTAACAGTGTTAATACATTCTTGGATTTACTATCACTTATCTACTGTGTTGAATGTAGTGCGACCGAGGTCTACAATAAGACGCAGATGTTATGCACTCTGTATAAACGACACCCGTGTTCGATTTGCATGCTAAGTAAGACGGCACAGCACTGTCTATGCAAGATATTGCGGATACATTGGAATTTCTTTCTAAGAATTATCCATGTTCATCTTTTATTAATTGTAGTTTTCTTTATACATTTTACAAGCATATTACTACAATGGGTCGTTCATGCATTTAGAAGTCCATGCAACTTCAAAGCAACCGATCGTAGCTTTATCGGCTGGTATATATATCCTAGTGACAGTTGAGGAGCGATCGAAACTAATATGGCCACCAAATGCTTTTATGAATTCATGTCAGCTTTAAACAAGGGCACCGCTAAGCGGAGCATCCATTTGTATCATGAAATACATGAAAATGCATTACTTTGGAACATACATGTAATTAAATTGTCTTATAAATTTTGGAGTAGTTCCACTTGTAATAATTCGGGAAATAGTGCCCGAAATTTGGCAGCTTGTTTCGTTGAAAATGTAATGCATTTAATCTCCTATCCACTTCAGTTTTTTTCTTTGGACATTCTTCTAACTCTTCATTACTATTAAACGTGTGTTTATTACCTTAACAAGATATCTAAATCCAAAAATAATTCAATTTGTTGATTTGAGCTGTTTGCTTTCAGTTTTGTTTCGCAGAAGTGAACCGGAAATCTTTATTATCAAGTTGTACATTAAATTCTTGTTTAGAATGTTGTTATTTTAACGATATTTTAATAAATATTTATACAAGTGACTTAAAAATCAATAAGGTTTGTCCTTTTACCATGCCACAAAGTGTACTAAGTTTGGTAAACATTCGTGCAATGGTTTTCTTTGAATTTTGGCCATAAGCTGAAGGCGTCACACATACACACACATGAACAGCATCCATGCTATATCCCCTTCGCAACAAGTTGCACGAGGAAGTAACTACTTTTGAAGTTTTTTAGCTCATCTGAACCGAAGGTTCAAGTGAGCTTTTCTGATCACCTGTTGTCCGTCGTCTGTCCGTCCGTCTGTAAACTTTTCACATTTTTGACCATTGGGCCAAATTTAACCAAATTTTTTACAAAGCATTCTTATGGAAAGGGAATTCTAAATTGTTAAAATAAAGGGCGTAACCTTTTTTAAAAGTGAGATAATCGCGAAACAGTGAGTATAGGGTGTGTGTCTTCTCAAGAACCACTGCACCAGAAATGCCAATATTTACACAAAAGCTTGTTTATATAGTGAAGATTTTAAAGGCCGAAAGTGACCTAAAAAATTTTACACCCCTACAGCAATTAAGCCGATATGGCAAGAGGGCAGGGCTTACTCAGAAGCAGTTTAAATTTAGTACTTGTTATCAGCATTCGCTTGCATCCTACACGTGCTCCTTTGTAGCAGATGAAACTGAAAAGATTTCACTGCAGTGATTGTTTAATACACTCTACATTTATTCATATTATTCTAAAGAAAAAAAACCACAGACTTTTAAAGTTTGTAAGTTTTAGAATACACAGTTCTAATGTATGGAACTCTGGAAACAGATGTACAGTCAAGTCTCTTTTAATGAAGTACAGCCATTTGTCTCTTCCATACCCCCTCGCTATAATTATATTTATTACCTAATCAAAGGGATTTTATTGTTTTATTACAAATTAAATATTTGAGTCTATTTTGTTCGTGTATGCAGTTTTGCTTAACTATTAAAACCGTTCTATTGAACTGCCGGTCAAAAGACTGCGATCTATTGGACCCCCGGTCAGTAGTCTTCTATCTATTGGACCGCCGGTCAATAGACTACAATCGTATTTCAGAACGCGGGTATGCTAAGGCTTCCCGATTGATGTAGGATGTCAATAGTCTGTACGTCATACGATATGACGTCATAATTACCTTTGACATCACGATCTGCATCCTTTCAGTATTTCTCAGGGAATGTATCGTAACGTTATACTGGAGTGAATTTAATTGAACATTGTAAATCCTAAATACTAAAAACGGAATTAGGTAATAAAACAATTATTTTATGCCTGAACAGTCAATAGACCCGATTTTTTTTTCCCTTGGTGCAGGGAACAGCTCAGTATGATCTATTGCCCTCGGCCGTTGGCCTCGGGCAATAGATCATACTGAGCTGTTCCCTGCACCTCGGGAAAAATATTCTTGTCTATTGACTGGTCAATCATTAAATAATTGTATAGTATAAACCTTTTTTTCAAAGGTGCCAAAAGGAAGTGTAAATTAATGGTTTTAATTTTTATTGCTTAAAACATTATCACATCAAAATATTATAAGATGTGTTACAAAATCAAATTTAGTTCACAATTTTACTTCATTGGGGTCAACATTACTATCAATCATCCCTATGTCGGTTTTAGCTGCACAGGGTTTGTGGGGAGTCTGGGAACTTGTGAAAGAGGTTCCATAGAGGTTTATGTTATTTACCTCGATCATGATTATTTACTCTGAATCTTTATACTTGCATAGAGATGTTTTCTTTATCCAATTTATTTATAAGTTTTTTTAATTAAACACGATATTACTATTTTATTTCATGATTGTTGTACAAAAATTGTGTATATAAGAAGTTTACTTTTGAATTGCATCTGCACCAGTAAAGTTCCCTCCAAAATGAAATTATGGCGGATAAACATCGAGAGGAGTAATCAGGCTCACGGAGGATATTAGGCAATTACAAAGTTTTCAATATTTTGATTGAAATACAGAAGAAATTCTGATGAACCTACAAAAGTGATGATGCGCAAGAAAAGTTTGGAGAAATATTTGTGTCATTCCAAGAATGTTGAGGGATGACTCCATTGTTTACACAGACCCTACATTGCAAGTCTGGACGATGCTGTGCCACAGAAGGGTTTTCTAATACCAGTATCAATCTTTAAAAGATTTTTACACCCGATTTCAAGACTGAGTGACCAGCATTTGCAGGTTTGGACTGGCCCACTATTAATACCAAGATTGTGACCTGCTAATCCAAATTATTGCGCCGTGCATAGATCAGCTATTACTGGAAGTAATCCCGGTGTTTTTGAAAATAATTCTATTCTAAATTATGTGTTTTATATGCAGTTAATAGTCTGTCTGTGGATATCAATAAAGGCAGGCGGCTTATATATAGTTGAGAAAGAAACTTGATACTATAGGAGTAAAACGGCAGGGAAAACTATCAATGCAGCATTTGTATGTTCCTCGTATTCTCTTTATTTATGATCAGCAGAGTGATATCATAGTAATAAACCAATAAAACGGATTATTTTATGTTACATCTATTTCGATTTAAAGTAAGACATGCTGTCAGCCATTAATATGCGTATATAGCAATGAGCATTTCCGGTAGAAATGTAAACAAAATGCCGGTTCTCTCATCTGTCAATCATTCTCAGGAAATTGGAATTTCTTGATCACTTCATAATTTTAAATGGGAATTTCTGAAGAAATACAGCATCAATTATTTATTATTTTCTACCAAAAGATGCCTTTAAGTAGACTTAGCTCTGTAGCAAAATTTATTTATTGCTTTTTGTTGATTAAAGTTTAAATTCAAAAATGTCTTCTCTTAAGTGAAAGGTGGCAAGAAAATTAAAATTTCCTCCATTTTCGTGATTGGCTGCTATTTATACCCAAGGTCCGGTCTTTAAATTGTAAAAATCGTGACCCTCGGACCAAAATTGGGGCCCCAGGCGGCGTTCAAAGTTTAACATAGAAAAACGTAGGAAAAATGTTTATAAATCTTCTACTCGAGAACCACTGCACCAGAAATGCCAATATTTACACAAAAGCTTGTTTGTTTAGAAAAGATCCTTAATTATAAAAATCGTGAATTTCTGACCAAAAACGGGGCCCCAGGCGTGGTTCAAATTTTAACATAGAAATACATAGGAAAAATGTTTAAAAATCTTCTCAAGAACCACTGCATCAGAAATGCTAATATTTACAAAAAGAACTTGTATATATAGTTTAAATTCTAAATTGAAAAAATTGTGACCCTCGGACCAACATTGGGGCCCCAGGTGGGGTTCAAAGTTTAACATAGAAATACGTAGGAAAAATGTTTAAAAATATTCTTCTCAAGAACCAATGCACCAGAAATGCCAATATTTCCACAAAAGCTTGTTTTTATAGTGAAGATTCTAAATTGTAACAATTACGACCCTCGAATCAAAACTGGGGTCCCAGGCGGAGTTCAAAGTTTTACATTGAAATACATAGGAAAAATGTTTTAAAAATATTCTTCTTTAAGATCCACTGCACCAGAAATGCCAATATTTACACAAAGGCTTGAAAATAAAGTGACGATTCTAAATTAAAACTAGAGGTACAGTGAGCAAGCTCACAATTTATACCCCCCGCTAAAGAAAAAAAATCATAACTCAATTAATTTTCTATTATAGAAAATGATGGATGCTATCTCATTAACCGTTCATGTCCTATCAATAACAACTGCTCAATTTTTAAAATTGTTAATGCTAATATGAGTACACAAACTAATTTCTATTATTTAGATTCCATTTTATTTCAACTTAACTGTTAATGCATGAAGACATTTGCATCCTTATGATAACAAACATGACTGAAATCAAACCATAATCCACATATCAAGCAGCCATTAAATGCTTTGAAGTTTTGGTGTCCCGAGCCCGATTTTTTCCGATTTTTTTTTTCACCAAAAAAAGATAAAATACATCAGGGCGGGCAATTTCCAGATGGGCAGGTGGGGATGATAATCTAACAATTAATTTTATATGACCAGACACATGCAAGCTTTGTGTCAAATTTTACCTTCTAATCATTTCCATTGATACAATACAGGAATAAAGCCTTTTTTTTAAACAATGACCTTCACCTTGCACGAATTACCTTGGGTCAAGGTGACACACCTTCAGGTCATAAGCAATCTGTGTGAAGTAAGATCTTTCAATGTGTCTCCATAAGAAAGATATGGACCGGACACGAATGTTGTGTTTTTCCTGCCAGTGACCTTAACCTTGTCCAAATGACCTTGGGTCAAGGTCATGACACACCCTCAGGTCATAAGCATTCTTTGTGTGAAGTAAGAAATTCCAATGTTTCTCCATTAGAAAGATATGGACCGGACACGAATTTTGTACTTTTTCTGCCAGTGACATTGACCTTGCCCAAATGACCTTTGGTCAAGGTCATGACTTTCCCCTCAGGTCAAAAGCAATATTTGTGTGAAGTAAGAACTTCCAATGTTTCTCCATAAGAAAGATATGGACTAGACACGAATTTTGCACAGACAGACGGACAGACAGACGGACGGACAGACAGGGTGATTCCTATATACCCCCCAAACTTCGTTTGCAGGGGGTTTATATATTATAATCCCCGGACCAAAACTGGGGTTCCAGGCGGGGTTCAAAATTTTAACATAGAATTACATAGGAGAAATGTTTTAAACATATTCTCGAGAACCACTTCACCAGAAATGCCAATGTTTACACAAAAGCTTGTTTTTATAGTGAAAAATTGGGTTCAACATATCATTAACATTTGTAAGTTTACCCAATGTTTTGGCATGGCCATGAACTTTTGCAAAAACTTTCATTTCTGCCAAGATCTCACAGAACTTCTTTCGACAAATAACAGATCCACACTCCTCACCAGCTTTTTCTTCATGATCCTCTTCTTCCTTCTCATTCATTTTCTAAATTATCTCTGAAGCTGGCTTGTCTCAGTCTGTCTTGACTAGTTCTAGGAATTCACACCTGAAAATTTCCCTTGACAGCTGTAGTACTGCAAGTTGGACATCATCATAATCATCATCATAATCATCATCATCATCAACTTCATCGTTCAAAACCCTTTCTGTTGTTGGAAGACACGCTTTTTGCATATTCACAAAACCGCATTTCTATAACACTTTACTATGGTAGACGTTTCAACTTCTTTTCAGTGTCTGTCAATCCAGGAGATTGGATAAAGCAGAGAAATGTTTATTGTTAAAGCTGACATGAATTCATAAAAGCATTTGGTCGCCATATTAGTTTCGATCGCTTCTCTACTGTCACTGGGGTATATATACCGGTTGAGAACGTTACGGTCGGTTGCTTTCCGATCGAGGCATTCAGGTTGCACGGACTTCTAAATGCATGAACTACACTTTGTAGTAAAATGTTTGTAATAAAGAATTAAGGAAACTACAATAAAACACAAAATATATTTATTCTTTGAAAGAATTTTCAAGGTATCCGTATTATTTTGCACAGATAGTGCTGCCTTTGCATGCACATCGAACATGTGTGTCGTTCATACAGAATGCATAACGTCTGCATCTATTTGAAAACCCAAGCCGCACTACATTCAGCACAAGTAGATAATGATAATAAATCCAAGAAAGTAACAACGTAACAGCGTTTCCATCGATTTCTACAAAAAATACTCCGTTTCCAAAATCCATGCGATCATTGACATTGCTCGATCAGCCACAGTGTGTGGTTTGCGCATGTGCGATGTTTTAACACACACAGGAAAACGGTCTACAATTATCGAAGATTTTTGAAATATGTGTGCCTGGATTCAGTATGTCTTGTTTCGTCGTTCATTGGATATTCCTTGCCATTGCAGTGGTTGTCATATTATTTTTGTTCAAAACGCGTTTCTACAAGTCTTTTCGTCCAATGTAACCTGTTCGGGTGTATGAAATACCTGCATGCAGTGAAGCATGAATAGTGCTATCGGCGTTATATAGGGGGGAGGAGTGTAGCGATGAGCAGAACGATAGAAATCGACAACTAATATAGCGGTAGTCGGATATAAAAGGGACATAATGCGTATTTATGAATTAATGTCAGCTTTAAGGATTTCTGATCCACATTTGAAGCTGTGATCCATTTCACGAACCATTTTCTCTAGTTGGCGGTTTCTAAATTTCAGTTCAATGGTTTAAATAATTCCTTGGTCCATTGGCTATAGTTTTGATGTTGTGCTTGCTGGGGGAATAAATAATGTTAGACAGACTTAGTTTTTAGAGTACATATTTCTTAACCGACCGTATCTGAACTCAAACTCATTAAACTGATCGACTTTATTATGCTCGGTCGAGGACATTTTTAACACCTAACTCATGAGTTTATATATAAAACAAACACCGAAATACATGTTTACTTGTAACCCGGCCGTATCTGAACTGCCAATTACATAATTACATGGATCGATTTGGCTTTTCTCGCCTTATGCTTATAATTATTGAGTACATAATTTACCTGACATTCAGAGCCATGTTTAAAATCCCTGGATGTAAATCATGAGACCGACCAAAAGCATGTCGAAAGTACAGCTTCTGATCAAATTGCGACGACAGCTGGCTGTTTTAAATAGGTGACTGCTCTTTAGAGAGCAATCATGTAGGATTTTTATCGGGAGGAAATAAAATGACCGCATACGAAAGGGAACTGTTTAATAGGGGTGACCGCTTCGGCAGTTTAAACTGTACTTCCGCTAAGAGAAAGGGTTGGGCGTATTTTTTTTTTTTTACCTAATAATACCTTTTTAACTGTAACTATTATAAGAATTGTATTGAACGATATTTACTATACGTAATTGTATTAGAACACGGTAATTGATGGGACCATTTTTTTTTATCTATATCTGTACCGTCTTGTAGCCGGAAATTTTTTATCCGGTACGGTTTGGATTTTTCTTTTGTTAATTACTTTCTATTTCCAAACATGTATGTTGCACGGTTTTTTGTTTTGTTTTTTTGGGGCTCTCTCGCCGCCCAACCTCAGTTCTGCACAGTCGTGTACTGTTTTCGACTCTGTCCACAATGTAAGTAGTCATTATCTTTTAGTTTTTTTGTTGTTAGGTTATAATTTATACTCTCGGCAAAGTATTTTAATAATATACAGTAGTTTTACATATAAATTTGGATAGTTTATGGTTTAAGGGAAATTGTCAGATTTGCATATATACATTTAGACTTTATGCAATTTTTTTATTCATGTATAGTTGATATACCGATAAAATTTAAGCAGCATTATATTTATTTACACATTGTCATGACATTTACTATGTTTTGGCTCTGTACATTACATTTATTGTTATTTCTTCTCTTGTAGCTTTTCACCATGTTTTTGAATAAATTCATTATCAAAGTACACGTGTTATCTAGCTGTTTTGGATAAGTTGAAAGCACACACCTTAGGCTCAATAAGCCTACCTTGATAAAATTAATAGGTATGGAGTCATAGTCTCGCGCTGCTTTGATGAAAGTAAGAATATTTTTAAGGGATATATCATCCTGCTTTAAACAAAAAAATCAAAGTCTTAACAACATTTAAGACAGAACTTGAAAATAGTCATAAACGTTATCAAGACATTTTTCAAGAATTAAGTTAATTCCTTTATAATACATACACAAAAGATAGTCTTGAAAAGTTGGATTTTGTAGAGAGAGACTTATAAAACGTGGATAGGAAGGTTTAAAACGCTTCGGTATAATTACAAGATGACATTGAGTTTGTTCAACTAAAACTTATTCGAGTAGTTCTCATTAGAAGAGAAAACTCACCTAGCATAATGTCAACAACTGGAAGATCTGGATACAGAATTAGATCTACTTCAAAAACAACCAGAACTTAACTTTGCAAATATGCAGCTGTAATTCGAACTTGAAGAAGAGGGAGAAAATATCAAACACGAAGATATAAGACCCAACATGCCCTCTGTTCCAAGTATAGCTGGTGATCAGAAGACAACAAAACTTTGTTGACAATCTTACATTAAATCAAGATGTGGAACCTTCTAGTCATGGAGTTCGTATGAATTATCAGCAGGAAGTGAGTCCCGATGCAGACAAAGAACGTACTTCAGATGTCTGTCATCATGATCAACAAAGAAGAGACAACAATAACCGTACACAACCACAAACTACAGTGAATTTACCTTTACAGAACAATTCAGATTCTTTAAATTTTTTTCTCAAGAAAAACTTATTGTAAGAAAGTTTTCAGCAAGTTTTCAGCAACAACGTTTTGATGACAAACTAGATAGATATGTGGTGTGGAAATTACAGTTTAAGACAATGGTGTCAGAAATATGCTGTTCTCCGTTAGAAGAAATGACTCTTTTGACAAACTGAACGAACACAAACTCAGAAGTTCACAGACAGATCATGAGCCTTAGAGCGTCATATGCAAGTGATCCAAAGTTATGTTTAGTAAACATTTGGAAACGTATGGATGAATGATTTGGCTTTCCAGAATTACTTGAATCATCATTGAAACCTAGACTACAAACTTTTACGAATTTCACAGACCCAAAGAAGTTGTACGAAGTTCATGACTTACTTTGTGAGATACAAGCCGTAAAAAAGCATTCCAGAATACAGTGTGATGTTTTCTTACCTTGATTCATCCTTATGATTGTAACCTACAATTCAACAACTTCCTTGTTACCTCTAGGATAAGTGGATTAATCGTGTTGTCAATTAAAAAAAAAGAACATCCAACAATCTTACTTCTTTTTGGTGAATTGGTGTCTTTTATCGGTGAGATGAGCATCATCAGAAACAAATCTGGATTGATGTTTGATACTTCCAAGCAATCTCGATTTGACCGCAAAGAAACACAAGTCAAAACTGTGTTTACTCACAAAACTGACATTTCATCTGAAACAGCAAATGTTGGACATCAGTGTTTGATTCACAAATGATCCAAACATACCATAAACAAGTGTAAAGCTTTCAGAACCAAAAGTATCGAGGACCGTAAACATATTTTACGTGATCATAAGATTTGCTTTCGTTGCTGTGAAACATCAGACCACTTCGCTAATCGTTGTAGAACTAGAATTTTGTGTGATGTGTGTAAAAGTAACTGTCATTGTACCGCTCTTCATGAGGATGTTAGTTACCCTCAAATGTCGAGGAACTTTCATTTTCCACAAAACCATGGCGAGGAGGAAAGATTTTCTTCTGGAATTGTGAACCAGTCTGTCACTACCAAGTGTACCGATATCTGTTGTGAAGTCCGTGGAAAGTCATTTGCAAGGATTTTATTAGTGCGCGTGTTTGTTCAAGTTCAACCTGAAGTATCGATACTCACTTACGCCATGTTGGACGACAAAAGCAACAGAACTTTCGGTAAAAGTTACTTTTTCAACGCTTTGTGTATCAAGACCATGGCAGTGGACTATACTATACAATCATGTTCATGCAAGATTGCAACACGAGGACGCATTGTTGACAACCTTATCGTAGAATTGATCAATGACAATCGCCAATTAAAGTTACCACCTGTGTTGGAGTGTGATAGTATAACCAATAGTCAGGCAGAGATACCAACACCGGGATCGCTCTTCATTATCCACATTTGCAGGATATTGCTCGAGATTTACATCCATTGAATCCGTCTATGGAAATCCTCTTTCTAATTGGACGGGATCTTCCAGAAGCTCATTGCGTCATTAATCAGCGATTGGAACCATCACGATTTCCCTTTGCTCAACGATCTCCTTTAGGATGGACTATAATTGGAGATATTTGTTCGGCTGGAAAATATATTCCACCATTACAGGTCAATAGAACCTACATAGACAGAAGTGGTCGACCTACAATGTTGGAACAATGCACACAGTTGTTAAACATTAAAACACTGTTATCACCTCGAATAAGACCGTAATTGAGAAAACATATGTCTTCACGAAAACAGCAGATGACAACAAAGTGAGTCTCTCGATTGAAGACCACACTTTTTCTGAATATTATGGACAACAAGCTACATCTTAATCCCACTGAGGGTAAATGGACTGCACCATTGCCCTTCCGGTAAAATCGTGAACAATTTCCAGACAACTACTCACAAGCATTATTACTGGCCAAATGTATTGATAACAACACCAAAAATGAACATTTCATTGCGTTCAAGCAGAAAATATTTGATTGTGATCATGCAGAACTAGCTCCGATAATACCACCTGACAAAGACCATTGGTATCCTCGCCTGTTTGGAGTCTACCATCCTCGTAAACCAGATCAAATTTGTTGTGTTTTCGACTCCTCAGCTGAATTGAAGGGTTTGTCATTAAATGAACAATTGTTACAGGGACCTGATTTCATAATCAACCTCTTCTCATTTAATTTAGGAAGGAAAACGTAGCTGTAGTTGCTGACATCCAAAGCATGTTTCATTCATTCCTGGTTGATAAAGACCATCGGGATTATTTACGTTTTATGTGGCACAGAGACAATGACATTGAAAGACCACTTATTACTTACCGAATAAAAGTTCACGTATTTGGCAATCGGTCGTCCCATCGGTTGCATGTATGGATTACGTCAAATTGGTGACTTGGCTGCTGAAAGTCATGGACAAAAAGTGAAAGACTTTATCGTGAATGACTTCTACGTTGATGACGGTATAAAATCGTGTTCAACAACTCATGATGCGATTAGCATTCTACAAAAAACTAAAGATGCAATGAGAGAGTATGGTGGATTGCGACTTCATTAATTCGCTTCGAATGAAAAAAAAGTTATGGAATCTTTTGACTCAAATGACTTGTCTAAGAATATTGGGGACCTTAACTTTGAAAAGGATGTCTTAACTCAAAGCAGTCTTGGCCTTCTATGGTATTTAAAAACGGATACCATAAGATTCAAAATTTCTAGTGAAGACAAACCATCTACAAGGAGTGGTGTACTTTCAGTTGTGAATCGTCTCTATGATCCGCTTGGATTCATTGCTTCCGTCGTTATACAAGGCAAGATTATTCTGCGTAAGGTTGTGTCAAACACCTCCAACTGGGATGAAGCCTTACCTTAACATTTGCTCAAAGAATGGGGAAAATGGGGAATTGACTTATCTGATATGGAAAATTTACGTATTCCTCGAGTGATTGTTCCCAAATTGTGTGAAGCGCTTAGAAGGAAGTTGCTAGTTTTCCGTGATGCATCTGAACTAGCCATAGCTGCTGTTTGTTATTTAAAAGCACAGTACTCAGACGATTCTTCATCTCAAGGATTTGTTATAGGAAAAGCAAAGGTGACACCTGTAAGTGGACATACAATTTCTAGACTAGAACTATGTACCGATATAGCACAAATAGCCAAGGAACAGTTAAAAGTGAAAATAGATTACATCAAGTTCTTCAGTGACAGTTGTATTGTACTAGGATACATTAACAACACGAAAAACGTTTCCTTGTGTATGTGGCAAAACCGCATTGCTCATATCCACAGTCTCAGCAGTCCGATCCAATGGTACTACATTCGCAGTGAAATGAACCCAGCAGATGTGAGTACAAGAGGAATTCTTCCAAATGAAATGGAAAAGTGTGCATGGCTTTCAAACATAGAAAACATGGAGATTGTGTCATCTATTGAACAATTCCCTTTAGTGAGCCCTAAAGAAGATAAAGAAATGCATTGTAATAAAACTGAAATTTAAACAAAAACAGATGTGGGTCTGAACAATGAAATCCTTCCAAGATTCTCCATGTGGAACAAACTTGTCGCTGTAGTTGCTAATGTTTATGGATTCATTTAGAATTGTCGTAACGCAAACAGCAAATTGAGTGGTGTTCAACTTCTTCACAACGTTGAAACAGTTATAATTGGGAACATTCAGAAGAAATTCTATTCAGAGGAAATTGAAAATATTAGATACTCTATGCCTGTGGCAGGTTCCATTCAGAAACTTGACCCCTACATCGACAGTGAAAGAATTTTGCGTGTTGGTGGTCGCTTGATGAAAAACAATGATGGTCCTCTATTTAAGAATCCAATCAGTTTGCCTGCAAAACATCATGTTACCACTCTTATTGTCAGAAAACTTCATGAAGATGTCAAGCACCAAGGACGTCATATAACAGAGGGTCATATTCTTTCCTCTGGATGTTGGATCATTGGAGGTAAAAGACTCATTCCATCTGTTCTTCATAAGTGCGTCACTTGGAGAACACTTCGGAAAAAACCTGAACATCAGAAAATGTCCAACTTGCCTGAGGATCGTCTCATACCTGGACAACCACCATTCTCTTCTGTTGGAGTTTATATAGTTTGACCATGGAACATAATTATATGACGTTCCAGAGGTGGTGCAGCTAATAGTAAAAGATGGGCTGCTCTATTCACTTGTCTCACTACCAGGGCTGTGCACATCAAATTTGTGAAAAAATGACATCCTCCTCATTTATTAATGCGCTTCGTCGGTTTATCGCCATACGTGGACCTGTTCAAGTCCTACAATCAGACAGGGGAACAAATTTTATTGGTGCTGTGAAGGAGCTGAAAGTCAATGTCATCAATGTGGAAGAAGAACACCTACATAACTTTTTCAACGAACATCTTCAAACCTCCTCACTCCTCTCACATGGGAGGAGTGTGGGAACGCATGATCGGGACTACGAGGCGCTTATTGGATGCGATTATTCTTGATTATGGATCTAGTAGTTTAACTCATGAGGTTCTCACTACATTTTTAACGGAAGCGTCTTCCATTATCAACTCAAGACCTCTAGTGCCAGTGTCTACAGATCCTGAAAATCCCATTGTGTTATCCCCTTCAACTCTATTTACTCAAAAAACTAGCATTCAGGATGCGATATTCGCTGATCATGAAAAAAAACCCTGAGCTATTACAGACGCAGTGGAGGAGAGTTCAACATCTTGAATCCAATTTCTGGAAACGGTTGAAGACTGATCATTGAACACTCTTCAGATGCGCCGTAAATGGAATTCACATCAAAGAAACCTATCGCCTGGTGATGTGGTGTTAATCTGCGACAAAGAACTTTCCCGCAATTCTAGTTACTAAGGCTTTACCAAGTGACACTACTGGCTCTGAAAACCCCCGTCCGTATGAAAATCTTTCCCTGTCAACCCCTGTGTTTTCCCTGCCATCCCCTGTGCACCCCTGTACACAGCCCCTCTACAGTCTGTAATCCCCTGTCAGCCACTGTACACATTCCCTGTGTGCCACTGTAAGGCCCTGTCATTCCCTGTAAACCACTGTATTTCCCTGTAGATGCCCCTGACATCCCCTGTACGGGTTTTTACTGTTTATAAGAGCCTTTTCTGTTATTTGATTTCAATATTTTTTGTTCTTAATTAAATTATTTAGCTATCATGTGTTATAGATTGAGCTATAAATCAATTTTTGCACTCAACAACAGAGCGCCGACTCGCAAGACACACTGTTATCGTAATTTTAGAATTAATATGTTTTCATTAATAATTTATTGATACTTAAATAATCATGCTAACAACTAAAGGCTCGATATTCACCAGGTGGTAAATCTCAGGTGAGGGCGGGGATTATTTTCGGTAGGTGTGAAAGCCTTCAGGGTGTTTAGTCCTTTAGCGGTCGGGAACATCACTACTCCGTAATGTTTGAAAAATAGATATATAAGAAATACAGTGAATTATTGCTATAAAGACAAGCGCAGCACATAGTGTTTAGCATTTGATTTTGAAATTTCATGATTATACCTTTATTAATTTCCCGTGAATAGCAAAATAAAGCTTTAATAGCTTCTAAGTTTGCATTAGAAATAATTTTAGTATGTTTGTTTAATGTTTCTGAGCGGCTTATTGGACACTTGAATCGAATTTAAACTAGACCCTTGAATTGAACTGGCCCCGGGGCCATAAAACTTAGATGATCTCACTTTTGATCTCAGTCTCACTTGTACAAAAGGAATATATAGCAGAAAAGTGAGACTGAGATCAAAAGTGAGCTCATCTAAGTTTTATGGCCCCGGGGCCTGATGGTTATCTCTCTTAAACAATTTAATAAAAATAGAATGTAATTTTCATTTCCCTTTTTACTGCGAAGTGGAATATATATATCAAGATAATGTTATTTATTGCCAGTGAACAGAAATCCGCGACCTTAGTCAGAATATACACAACATACATGTAAATGTAGCACTATTGTTTTCTATATATGTAGGAGTTTATATAGATACTGAGAGAGAGACAGAAAGAGAGAGAGAGAGAGAGAGAGAGAGAGTTTGCATTGATTTTGAATTAAAAGTTACTAAATGTTTACCTGAGAATTAATTTTCTAATAAGTTAACATGAAATCCTAATTTCATTCCCAATTCTTTGTCATTATTTAGATTACCTTAAAGCGATCATATTTATTTTAATCCACCAATGTTTTATTTTATGCCATATCAATTGATCAAAGAATTGATTGAAGTTACAGTTTTCAAAGGAGAGGATGTTGACATTATTTTTTTCATTCGGTCAGTGGCTTTGTAATAACTACTGTACACATCCCTTCTTGACAATTTGCAGTGCACGGTAGCGAGGTTTGGAACCATGAGGTGACAGGCACACGTGTACTTGTATATATACTCACACTCCCTAAGATCTGAATGGTCGGTAATGCTAAATAATTATGCAATAAATGTTGTTTAAACGCCCCTTACGACTTTCTTTCATAGTCAAGTTAAGAAAACAGAAATTTAAAATTTTGATTTATCAGTTCTAAGAATATAATATGAAAAGAAAGAGCTTAAAATCCGAAACGTCATTTGACGCAGTCATATGAATTAAACTGTATTGCTCTCATATTTTTCACTTTTCAAATTTAGAATTTAAATAAATGTATATTTTTTTCTAATTTAAAACCCGAAACCCAGAACATTGTTTTAAGATCATGCATGCGTGTATTTACGCTACCCGTTACCAGCATTTGTATACATGTATATTCATAGCGGAATGACCCTTACCCATTCGTACATGTCTGATTAACAATTACATTATAAACATTGCATGCAAAAATACATGCTAGCAATGTGACTATTGTAAATTGCTACCATCGCAATGATCTCCGATACATAATTTACCAAACTTAATTATAAGTAGACCCATGATTACGTATGTATATTGTCTATGTCTTGATTGGCAGGTGGTTACCCCTCCCCCCTCCCCCCACTTCTTTCTTTCTTTTTTCTTAAACTAAAACCAGTTAAGTTTTAGAGGCAGGTTTGGTATTTAATCAATCTAATGTTTAAAAGATTTTAACATTGTTGACAAACCTAAGCGGAAAACTATAACAAAATATAATTTTTACGGAAAATTTTATCAGGCTCTACTTGCTTTACAGCATAGAGCGTGAAAAGCAATCCGTCAACATATCAATTTCGCTTGATTGTGGTCCTATTACGGTCAATTTTTCAGGGTATATTGGAAATTACAATTTCTCAGAAATCATTGAAATCAACACTTCAGGTACTGAGTTATTAACCTTTTTAAAAACAATATAGGCATTCCTGTGCACGCAAAGGCTCTGAAACCGTCCATGGCATGTGTTTCAAGGTCATATATCTTGAAAATTGTAATGTTTTTGTCTCGTTACTTTTTAATTAAATTTTTTTTTTGTCTACACATACAGAACAAAAAATGTGCAAAATATCAAGGGCTTTCACTCGATACCACTGAAAAAGGGCTGGCCCCTTAAAATAGGGGCCTAGATCCCTTAAAAGTCTTCGCTTTATAACTAAAAAGTGGTTAATATTTTGATATAGCTCTTGCTGGAAAACTTGTTTATTATGATGTTATTAATGTCGTTACAAAATTACTTCGTACTGGTATTTCGTAATATAAGTGTAAAAAGCTTGTCTTGTTAACATGCAACCTGTTTACATTTTGCAAGTAAACGAATAGTCTTTATGCGCACAACTGACATAAATTAACAACTGAAAGTGTACCAGCTTACACGGTATGCTTTAATCATTAGATAAAATGTTTTTTTAAAGTATACATGTTTTTTTTAAAAGTATTCATGTTTTTTTCTAACAGCTTCATTTTTGTTTAGGTCTTATAGTAAAGAATCCTCAAGAACAACGAGAACGAGAAAATATAAAAATTCTTTTTTTTTTTTTTAGTAAAAACCATACAAAGGATTAAAACAATACTCTCTATGAAATATATTTTAGTCATTTTACTGCAAGCATTTCAAATCTACCTGGATTCTTAGTTGTGTGTGTCATTACGCATCTCATCCCTCGCCCGCGGCTGGGCTATCTAGCGGTCAGCGGTTATCTAATACACAAGATTGCATCTTACGTGAATGGGTTTGTTTAGCTGTAAACACAAAGAATTGTTTGAATTTTGATTTCACATAAACGTTTATTCATCTTAAAGAAGTTCGATCCTGCTAAATTTGAGTTTGCCGCGCAACTC
>WFKH01011926.1:81085337-81097641 GCA_016163765.1 Magallana hongkongensis | reverse complement strand
AAGATAATAAAACTTGATTTGTGAAAAGTTAGAGACTTTTAAAATCAAGATCCAACCCCCTTAAATTCATTAAACCGATAGCAAGAAGTAAAAAAAGCAATCGTATTCCCATTCTGAAACATCATCATGTAACAATGGTATGTAAGTCAAAAAATATAATATCTATGTAATGCATTTTAATCATTATTTTACTGCAAGCATTTCAAATCTACTTGTACCCGGGTTCTGAGCTAATTAAGTGTGTCATTACGTAACTACCGCATGCCATCGGCCAAGGAGATCGGTTGCGGCAGGTTTACCTAGTGCTCAGCGGTGATCTAATACACAAGACTCGCGCCTTGCATATATGGTTTTATTTTTGCCCATACACAAAGAAGTGTTTCAATGTCGATTACATATAAAAGTTGTTTCATTCTTAAATTGATTTAAACGATAGAGTGTAAAAAAGCGTTATTATTCCCATCTGAAGCATCAACAGACTTGGACCAATGGTGTGTTTGTAAGTCTAAAATGTTCTTAAAACTGTAGAAAAAATGTTTGAGATCAACAACAAAAAAGATTAACCTTTTTAATGATTAAATCTGTTTTAGCATCCTGATAGTTCGAAAAGGTACGGCTGTCATTATAGAATGTGTTCTTTGAGATCTTGTCGATGCCATGAAATAGTTATACTGTTTAAAATAAGACATTTATAAAACTGCAAACATTTTAAACCCAACACGGGCACTGGGATTTGTGGATACCTTTACATGTACATAATCCTTCCCTTGCAAATTCCGCGCGAGTGGACAAGAGATCCGCGGTAGTGTAATACACACGTCAGGCTTCGTCGTTTATTCCCTGTCACACATGTACACATGTTTATTGATTAAATACAATACAACGCTGATTGACAGTTCATGCAAAATCGACTAGCGGTTCAACTTAAAGATTAACGTATTTACCTATGATCAGAGAGAGATAGGAGAGAGAGAATCTATTAATTAAACAGGATGCATAAAAGTATATATTTTCTTTAAAAAATACTTTCCAAGCGTTTATCGTAACGCAGTTAAAAACCAAAGTTCTGTGTTGCAATGTTACATGTACTGTAAACCAACTTTTATTCGCGTGCAAGAAATTTTCGTGAGGTTCTCGCAAGCCTCGTCGTCGCGAATGTTTCTCGCCGTGAACCAAAAATGTCCTCAAATGCCTTTGGTGTTATATTTTCAGGTAATCTACATTTAAATTGCGAAAATTTATCTCCGCGAACCAGTTTTTCTTCGATAAAACGCGAAATAAAGTGGTCGCGGATAAAAGTTGGTTTAAAAAAAAAAATAACTAGATACGATCTCGTTTACGAGTAACGAGTAGGTCTTCTGGTCGTTTGATTTATTGTAAAAGCAATCTCATAGCATCTTTCATTTTTATGAGAACGTGTGAATTTTAAACAAGTTTTGTTGATGTTCGAAGAGTAAAAGATCTGTTAAAAATAATTGTTCAGATTCGGGCAGTGAAAATGCTACAAATCCGTAGATTGCGGAGATTTTCGTTTTTGTGAACTTTACAAGTCGAACTTGTGCCTATGCGGTACACGCGCACTCGCATGGTTAATATATTTGTTTCCTTTTGGTGGGTGTGTGTGTATGTGTGTGTATGTTGTCTAATCAGGGCTTTTACTTCTTCCGCAAAATGAGCGTACGGAGGTCGCGTAAAAAATGTTCAACAATCAACACGGGATCAACTACATGCTTACAATTTTTAAAACTTTTAACTAACTTTTAACTAAACAAAATCACATGGTCATGGAGTCCTGTGATCCTTAAGGATAGGCATCGTTAATACGGCGTCACTCGCGGTTCAAGGATTTATCCCCGGACGCTAAAGGGATGGAAGGGGGGGGGGGGTCCGTGAGATAATGCTGTTTGCCAGTGGGTGTCCAAGGCCTATATGTATATATGATAAATAAATTTCCTAGGTCAGTTCGTTTGAATTTTCCAGTTACCCAAACATCCGCCCCATCTAGATCTGCTCATGGACGTCAATCAGTACTAAACATCGTAGAAAATTTATAAACAGTTATTAAAGGTACTTGGACACGATTTTATATCAAAATTTTATTTTGTATTTTTTATATATAAAATGGTTTACCTGCACATTTTGAATGATTGACCAAAATTTGAATGTTAGAATTCAAGTTATATAAGAGATACAGAGATAAGAATTCATTGTTATGTAAACAAAGCTCGAGTCTTATATTTGTTAATAAATAATGTAAAGTATGGAATTACCATTACTTTGACAAAATGACCCGTGGAAAACAAGATAAATATATTAAATGATTACCAACAGAAGAACACAACATTAGATTGAAATTTATACCAATTAAACACACAAAAAAATAACTCAATATTTCACTTTCAAATTTTGACAATGCATTACAAATACCCACATTAACCATTCTAAACATTAAAAATGGAAAAATAAAATTAAAAAATGTTAAGCTCAAATCGTGTCTAAGTCCCTTTAAAATATGTCTAGGATCAGTGTACAAGCTAGATTTAAATAGATAATTTGCGACCACACATTTTCAAATTTATGATATATTTTAAACAGATTATTACTGGCAATTGATACCTTCCTAAAACACAAATGCAGCATTACACATTATGTATGAAATAACAATGCAAAAATACATTTATCTAAGTCGTTTGTAACTCAGGTACTTGTGGACAGAACACATAGTTAATCCCCATTCTTACATGACAATGGGTACTAATTATAATTTACGCTAATAATATCTAAATGTATGCCTATACATATATAACTAGTGTCGGCGTCCCACTTTGATGGCGCCGTATAATGATGAGTATGTTTAATTTTCCATAAGTATAATTTTTCTGTAATTGGGTCTGTCTACATTTAACTTAATTACATGTACTTCTAATACTTCATCTACAGAGTGACCTTAAACCAAGTTTCTATGTAAAAGACTGAAGGTCAGGTGTCCAGACCATATATTCTCCCAAGTTGGCCTAATCTTGCACCCATATTTATGACCTTGAACAAAGTTTCTGGATCAAAGGTCAGGGTCATATGAGACCCGTTTGAAAAAAAAATCCTTTTCTAATCATAATTATATTGTTCTCCCAAAGATTCTGTCTGGCTCGTACATTACAATAAAGTGTGCTTTTAAGTAAAGGATGTACAGTGACTTTGAATCAAGATAATTTTTAAATGTCATGGTCATATCACGGACCACTGTCTAATTTTCAATAAATTTTTAGTCAAAATTTAAGACTTTAACAAAATTTGCACACAAAACATTCTATTATTATGTCCATTTTTTAAGCGGCCGGGTCCTTTGAGAGTGACACCATTTAATGATATCAGGTGCATTGCAGTATAACTCAGATCGTTTTTGCTTTCAGTGGCGTAGCTACCATGCATATGTATGCTTATAACCCTGAGCATGCACATCATTTGGGGGAAAAAAGGAAGAAACTCAGTAAAAAAATAAATAAAGAAAAAAAAAATAAAAAAAAGAATTCAAGTATTAAGGTCCATTCGATACTTAGTTTATTTTGCATTTGAACTAATACTTAGTTTTACACATCATTTTAAATTCTCCATAGAATATCACAGCTTTATTGAGATATTCATTACCATAAACTAGGTGAAAATGAACTTAAGAATAAAAGCTTTGAGTGGGTCAAAAACAAACGTCAATTTTTTTTTCTTCTTTTAGCTTTTAATAAGTTTTGTGATTTTAGTTTATGCCTAAACTATAACCAAAACAATTTTAACTGCCTAAAAGTATGCTTAAATAGTGAGCGTTCCTTTTAATTTCTGCGATGATTTTTAGTGTTAAAAATCGTCAAAATCCATGAACTTCCGGGGCCTTCGCCCCCTGGGCCCCCACCAGGCTTCGCCCTGGACCCACTTCGTTTCTGGTCTAGCTACGCCACTAGCTTTTAAGGGCATCACTCACCTAAAGTGTCTATGTAGAGAGTCATTGTCATAGCACACAACTGTATACACTGTAGTCTGGACCGTGTGTTCTCTCTTGTGGCAAAAATATAGATCATTGCTTTACACAAACAGTACTTGTGGTTCATGAGAGTGCAGTGATCATAAACTTAGTTTATAATTCAAAGGTCAAGATCATAACAGACATTAGTGAAACAGATGTCTACTTTTTGCTGTCTCCTTCTATTGTCAAATCCATTTTAAGTTTCAACAGAAAAAGTAAGGGGTGTGCCGTGACCTTGAATTATTTGTTTCAGTGAATAGTTACGCAACGTGATTTTCAATGTATCATCTCTATATTCATAAATTAAGACTATTTGCTAATAAACTACAAAATGCCTGCACCAGAGTAACTGCCTACACCTTTGGTATTCCAACACTTGTGAGATGATGTCCGTAAGCTATAATTGAATTTTACCTAATAAGTAATTATTGTGAAATTATTAAAAAACCTACTTTCATTTTCAATAAACAAGCCCGAAACAGCAAAAAAGAGAGTAAGGTGGTGGACACGCTTTGGCGGATCCAAGTCAGGGGTAGTTTGCATCAAAATATATGCTTGCAATGAAATAGTATTGAATGAATACGCAAAACGTGAATACATTTAAGATTTGACAAATGTTGAATTTTTAAAATGAGCCAATTCGTTTCGTGAATGCGCGATTTTAGTTTTAATACTTATTTGCTTGCGAAGCACGACCTCTGGCCAGAGAATGGGGTAGAACTTTTCAGAACGGGGTAAGCAAGAACGTGGGTTGACTAATTAGCGTAAGGCGAAAATTTAGGACGAGTTCATCGTGCGTCGCAGGCAGATACCTTGGACCGGACTTCGATGAATACAAAAAAAGTTGATAAATAAACAGGATGCAATTTTACTTTTGATGGGAGGAACTTTCCAGATGGGGTTGACTAATTAACTTCATGGCGGAAAGTGTAGGGCGAGTTAACCATCGGGAAGATATTTTGAATCTGACAACTTTGGTTTAAAATATGCAAAATAAATGTGCATACATCAGAGTTTTTTAATTTCAAACATGTTTATACCACGACAGATTAGTAAACCTTGGACATTAATTTGTAAACAAAGAACAGATTGTGTTTTACATAATAAATGATCTATGCATAAAACGGTGAAGTTTAATGGAGGTGAATCCCCCCCCCCCCAATTTTTTTTTTTCAAAACGGACTTTTTATCTGACATTATAATTATAAACAATTACAGTAATGCAAATTATATTGAAATTTGACCTAAAGGACCAAATTTAGAGAGAGATGCACTAAATACCCACTGGCTGGTTTGATATAAAATAAAAAAAAAGTTTGTTTTGTCAGTCAGCTGCAACAGAATTAAGAGAACGTACGTGTATATATTATCCATTTCAGTTTAGATTTTTCATCCCTGCCCGCTGCTCTAAATATCCAGCCATGCACTTGGTTTTTTATTTCAATTTTTAAGAATAAGTTAACAAAGCAATTAAGAAAAACAATCGGACAAAGTAAATACAAAAATGAAAAAAGATTATGGTTCAACATATTAAGCATGGTATCATATTAATGCGTAGAGTGTTAATTCCCGCGCTTGCGCGGGGTCTCATCTAGTCCTTTATTAAAGCAGGGCTATTTGAGAAATTCAAGATCCTAATGATGTACATGTATAGTTGTGAAATACGAAGAACACAATTTGAAAATAAATCAAAAATGGGATCTAAAATCTGTAATCTCTTTACAGAGAATAGTTTATTATTATAAATTTGGTAATTGCTGTTAAGCAGTTGCAGATAAATTCTTCCTACATGTATTTCGCACAAATTTTCAAAAATGAATACGCTGTCAAATATATTAAAAAGAGAAACCATGTGTTTTTTTCTTGACTGAATTATTGCTGGATTGGAATTGCTGTCCTCTTCAATAAGGGGCTAGCATCCAATTACTGATTTATAAGCATTAGTATATAACATCATGACTATTATTATATTGACAATCCTTTTTCGACACGAAGCTGCAACGGAAGACTCACGATGCTTTGCAACTAACTCGGCTTTAGTTTATTTTACCAAATCTTTTTTCCAAGAGTTTATTCTATAGAAGAAATACTATTAATTTAGGTTTGAGTCCATATAAATAGTTAAAAAGACCAAAATTGGCATGCATCTATTTTTTTCGTATTGTAATCGGATATGTCAGACCCAATAACCGTACAATATGCTCAAAAATATTGATGTGATATGATTTAAACAAATGTTTATGTTCTACATTATGCATTCTGTTCTAATTCTTATTTGTCAATAATTGACATGTTTTTCTTTTAGAAACACGAACGTTTTGCAAATTTCATCATTTTCAATAATTTTTGCAAGGGGGTACTCATTAACTATTGGGAAATTCCTAGATAGATGATTTTGAAATATGATTTGACAGTTGGAATAACATTTTAGCTAGATCGATGAATTTCTGAATATAGTTTCGTAAAATAGTTATTTACCATGGTTACATATTTTATCAACATATGAATATTAGGTATAAAAAATGTATTGAATCAAGATTGAACAATATACAAGTGCAACTTTTTTATTATTAAGTTAAGAGAAAAAATAATATTTGCACTTCATTAAATATTGGTAACATTTTCAAGTTGGAAAATATTTCTTTAATCTCTATCTGTGAATTACATGTAAGAGTAAATGTAAAAATATATATACTGAGTTTTCTGTAAATAATTTATCCGTTTACCCAATTTTTAATATTAGTAATATTACTAAACAGACATGTTATAGTTGAACGTGTATGAATATGTATTAACAGTGGGACGGACAACTTCGGAATGGACATTTTTCCGGCGTTGCGCACCCCTTTCCATTCACACTATCGACCAAAGTTTAGTACCAATGGTGTTTTTTTTTTATTCTAAATAAATTTATGGAAAACAAACTGAAACATTTTTAGATAGTTTTTTAGATATTTGAACTTAACATTTCTAACCCCATGGGATTTTAGCTTGGAAAAAATACCCCACAGAAAACCCCATGCAAACCCCATGGGGTTTTGCGATAAACCCCAGGGGACAAGAAACCCCATGAAATTATATATGGAAAAAAAACCACCATTCCCCAAAAAAATCAGATGGGGTTTTTATCCCCATATTTAATGCTAATGTTGGGTTTCCCCCCCCCCCCCATATCTAGTAAAGTAATGATAATAGGGTTGTTTACCCCATAAAATATTAATCTGAAGTGAAGTAATAGAATATGCGTAATGTCTGATATAAGGCCAATTGAATAGTTGATATACCTTACAAATTATTACTAGGCAATTAACAAATAAAGTTTAATTTACTTATCAAATGTATGATGGATAGTTAAACCTAGTTTTTATATTTATGCTTAAAATTAGCATTTAAAAATCAAGGAAAATATATAGCAGCCCAAATGAAAACTTAATCTGAGACTCCTCTGACTCTAACCCCAACTTTTATATTGTGACACACGTCACAATATAAAAGCGGGGGTTAGAGTCAGAGGAATCTCAGATTAATGAAAACTAAACTAGCCTAATGTCAATTGTTGGAAAGTACCTGTTCGTGTATTCTCACAACTAATTAATTAATTTCATAAGTTAGCCTAAATAAAATTAATTGTGACTTTCACATTGCAGTGGCATGAAGTGGTATTTATTAAGGTTTGGTCAGCTAGGACAGTATCACATGTAGTCTGTAATGTTACAATCAAAATTTTTGATAGCAATGAAGTTTTAAAACAGTGAAAATATTTCAACAGCAAAACGATTAGGAAAAAAATCCCAAACAGCAAAATAAAACTGGGCCAATAAGCCTATTCAATGTCAATCTACAACATTATATATATACTGTCTGGGGTTCTGTGTTCGTCAAGATGAAGAACTCATGATATTATGAGTATGAACTACGAGAGCGAGTTTTACACGCAAAAATCTACAATCCCTTATTTTGTACTTACAGCAAATGAATACTTACAGCAAATGAATTCTTTGAAGGTGATGTTCAATGAACTGATTCACGGCATCGAAAACTAGATTCTCGGAGAATTATTAACACGAGAAACAATTTACAAATGCATGATTCAGTCCAAACATTGTGACTGTGAGAATCTTGTTCAAATGTTGCATCGTGTTTGTTTCAGATTGTTCTTTCCAGACTGATAATAACGTAACAGTAAGCGCTTTTAAGACTATGACAGGTGCTGACTAAAATCAGAACATGCAATTGAGGAAGCTAATACACGATACTGTCTGTTTTGAAGTTATTTAATTTAAAAAAAAAAAAAAAAAAAAAAAAAAAAAAAAAAAAAAAAAAAAAAATATATATATATATACAGAAGTAATTCATTATTTATCACATGTTTATCTCAATATATGGTGGATATCACTCATGGAATAAATTTTTGGTATTCCATTGTGTGTACTTACGCCACGTGACGTCATAATTAAACGTTACTTAGCTTTAGGCAGGTTACTGACGTAGATTGAAAAAGTAACAAAACAATTCAGTTAAAAAGCGTAGAGTTATAATTGTGTAGTATTTAATGCTGTTTCGTTTTTTCTTGTAAATTGATAAAAATATACCAGGAAATAAAATGTTTGTTTGTTAATCTTCAAGGGATTTTTTTCATGCGTAAAGTTGTTGACGTCTTGTAGTGAATGTGTTGTGCGGCTCACAATTAATATGTTTACAGAAAGATCGAGGTTTAACACAGGATTGTTGTAAAACATGTGATAAAAAGAATATCTCATGATTTGCGATTGAATATGATTTTTATCCAACAAGTTATGTGTTTTCTATCCCCGAGCCTTGGCCATCGCAAATCATGATAGATCCTATATATATATATATATCTGATTCCCTAAAAACCAAAGTAAACAGACTGATTTACTGCTGTTTACATAATCTTTAATTGCTGGGAATTTTTGGTTAACTTTACAATGGTCTAAAAAGCTGATTTAAATGCTCTGTTGTGTTATTTTTTTTTTTATTTAAGTAATTAAATTTGATTTCATTAGTTTAGTTCATATTTTTTTCACTTGACTTCAGTAAATAAACATAAAAGTGTTTTGCTAACACTGCGTTTTCTTTTTCAACCATTTAAATATTGTTAAGATACAGGGGATAAAGTTCTGCAATTCTGTCAACTGTATAGTTGAAATAAAAGTCCGTGCTACTATTCTGTTATATTATTTTGATAATTGTAAGTATAATAAAAAAAAAACCCAAAAACAACAGGCCAATAGGCCTTAACGGTCACCTGAGTAGCATAACCCATACAAAAACTTGTCAAGGAGTCTCATATATGCATTTAATTTTTATTCTGGAGTAGAAAAATTGTAATGACGACCACCTCCCTGCCTGAAATCTTTCAAAAAGGACTATTAAACCTTTAATTTTATCGAAAAACTTAATTTAAAAGATCATAAGAGAGTGCATGACCTGATACTTAAAAGGTGCAAGACTTTGATAGAAAATAATTTTCCCATATTTATTAACTTTCATGATAGCTTTTATGTGTATATGTTTTAATAGAAAAGCTGTAACAAGGTGGATATTATACATGTTTTATCTAAAACAACCTCCCATTCCCTGGGGGCAGACAGAAACTCTCCCTGTGGGCATTTAAACAAACGAAAAACAACCAGCGTTAAAAGCCATCATGAGTTACTCACTTCTCCTGTTCCAGTTTTTGACTATTCAATCTTCGTTGACAATCACCATCTGGGATTTATACCAAAATCACCTTTATACCAGTGATTTTAGTAAGCCAATTATTACTTTACTATTAATAAGTATATTTGTTTATTTTGAAAGTTCAAAAACTATTTTTGTTTCGAATGATAAAAATCCTTGCATAACTCTTTTGATCATACAACTTCTTTATAGTTACATTATATTCAATGATTAATAACTAAATATGAACAATCAAAGGAAGATAACTCCATTAGGAAGAAGCAAGGGAAAATAACTCCATTAACTGTTATCCCCCCCCCCCCCCCTTTGAACTCTTTCCAAATGCTTTCCATATGCTAGGTCCTGAACCCTGACTTTGCGGTCATGAATTTTACAATTTAGGTAGAGGAGTTTGTGGACATCATAACCATGCATTCAGTTGTTTGCCCACATGTGTGGGAGTAAATATTTTTAAGATTTAATACATTTTTACTATATGGCTATATAAGCCCCACCCTAGGATCTAAACCACTGTCCAAGGGGTCATGAATTTCAGAATTTAGGTAGAAGACTCCATGGACATCATAACCATGCATTTAGTTTTTCACAAATATATATGGGAGTATAGAAGGTTTTCTAAGATTTAATACATTTTTACTATATGGCCATATTAGCCCCACCCTAGAGCCTGAACCCCTAACCCAGGGGTCATGAATTTCACAATTTTGGTAGAGAGCTTCATGGAAAACATAACCATGCATTTAGTTTTTCACAATTATATATGGGAGTAGATAAGAAGACTTTCTAAGATTTAATATATTTTTACTATATAGCCATATTGGCCCTACCCTAGAGCCTGAACCCCTGACTCAGGGAACATAAATTTCACAATTTTGGTAGAGGGCTTCATAGACATCATAACAATGTTTTTAGTTTTTAACAAATATCCATAGGAGTAGGGAAGAAGATTTTTTAAAATTTAATACATTTTTACTATATGGCCATATTGGCCCAACCCTAGAACCCGAACCCCTGGCCCAGGGGCCGTGAATTTCAAAATTTTGGTAGAGAGCTTCATGGAGATCATAACCATGCAATCAGTTTTTTCCTCTCATAAGTGGGAGTAGAGAAGAAGATTTTTGAAAATTTGGCTTTTTTTGCATATTTGGCCCCACCTGTGGCACCCTGGGGTGGTAGAGCAACCAATTTCACAATTTACATACCTCTTACCATAGATATGCTTCACACCAAAAAAGGAAACAATTGGGCTTGTAGTTTTTAAGAAGAAGTTAAACATGTAAAATTGTTAACGCACGACGAACGACGACGGACGAAAACAGATAGCAATAGGGCACTTGAGTTTACTCAGGTGACCTAAATCTATATGCATGCATGCTTTATCCTCAAATTGAAACTTGGATAGAATAATGAATTGTGCTTTTGACAAATGCTCAATATTTGCAAATTGTAGCTTACATCGTCCATTCTTATACACACATTTACGATTTTTTTAAAAACATGAAAGGATTTATTATTAGATTTTCATTGTTGAAGACAAGAGAATCATAAACATACAAAAGTCACCTATTACACAAAGATTGCTGTAATTGTGTATACTGAAAAAGTAGAAAAGCTTATTATTTGATTTTTTTAGCCCATAACTAGATCTGATGCACTATGGAACATCATCAGAGAAGAAGTAAACGCATACAAAAAACCAGAAGGCAATAAAAGTGGTACACAAAACCAGGCTACTTCAAGTGGAACACAAAACCAGACTACTCCGAGTGGTACTCAAAACCAGACTACTCCAAGTGGTACACAAAACCAGACTACTCTAAGTGGTACACAAAACCAGACTACTTCAAGTGGTACACAAAACCAGACTACTGCAAGTGGTACACAAAACGAGGCTTCTCCAAATGGAGCAGAAATTCTTAAAAACGAGCTATATGGACAAAAAAATGGTGGGAAAATGTACTCTACCCCGACAATGGTGTTTTCTGTCATTGGGGACTCGGACAGTTTTGTCCCTAGACCTTGGCCAATAACTCGTTTTCAAACAGCACTCATAGAGGCAGCAAAGAGTGGCGGGGGTATGACCATACCTAATAGAATATCTGTTTAGCTTACCTGGGCCGAAGGCTCAAGTGAGCTTTTCTGATCAAAATTTGTCCGTTGTCTGTCGGCGTTGGCGTTGTTGTAAACTTTTCACATTTTCATCTTCTTCTCCAGAACCATTGGGCCGCGTCCTCTTAAAAGGGGAGATAATTTAGAATTATTGAAAAAAATTTGGTATTTTTCAAATATCTTCTTCTCAAAAACTGATTGGCCAGAAAAGCTGTAACTTGTGTGAAAGCATCCTCAGGTAGGGTAGATTCAAGTTTGTTCAAATCTTGATCCCCGGGGGTAGGGTGGGGCCATAATGGGGGTCAACTTTTTACATAGGAATATATAGAGTAAATCTTTAAAAATATTCTTCTCAGAAACCAATTGGCATGAAAAACTGAATCTTGTGTGGACGCATCTTCAGGTAGGGTAGATTCAATGTTGTGAAAATCATGACCCCTGGGGGTAGGGTGGGGCCACAATGTGGGGGGGGGGTGA
>WFKH01011926.1:81071176-81085237 GCA_016163765.1 Magallana hongkongensis | reverse complement strand
CACAATGGGGGGGGGGGGTGAATTTTTACATAGGAATATATAGAGTAAATCTTTAAAAATCTTCTTCTCTGAAACTGATCATTCAGAAAAGCTATAACTTGTGTGGAAGCATTCTCAGGTAGATTCAAGTTTGTTCAAATCATGATCCCCGGGGGTAGGGTGGGTCCACAATGGGGGGTCAAATTTTTACATAGGAATATCTTTAGTAAATTTTTAAAAATCTTCTTCTCGGAAACCAATAGGTATTAGATACTAATCAGCCAGGAAAGCTTAAACTTGTGTCTCAGCTATGTTAAGGGCGTCCATAAAATAATGGCGATAGTTATCGCATAAAATGTTCGCATTTGAATAATCTTGATATTCTATTCCAAAACATGGTTACACAAAGTGATATTTTATCATACAAATTAGGTAATTCGCTGTCGCATGAGCAATTTTTGAGTCCCTTGGGAATACCCTGTCACGTGATACTGCTAAAAATAGATGAACTAGGAATAATACGAAAAATGCATAGTGCAAGGGCTTAACATGAACAAATATAATTATTTCTGTTTCTAACTTGTAAAATGAACATCTAAAATTTCGAAAAGTGCTAGGAGCTTGACATATTCAAGCAAGAACAATTATTAAATTCCACATAAACAGTGTATGAACATGGAGGGAGTTCCCACAATTAACGCTTCTTTATGTGAAATGCATATCGATTCACACATCTCCCAGCACTGTTTGATATAATGAAGATATAATGGTAACACACGTAAAATTTCAGTATATTTGATCAAGTGTATGCCCTTGCACTACTGCATTTTATTTGACCCATTTCATTTTCGGCGTCATTTGCGTGAAATTCAAACGCAGCACTGACTATGATCATGATTTTAATTTTCACTCATAAAATAATTAAACGCTGTGAATTTCATTTAAATGATGTTAGAATGTTGTTTCTGTTCACACCAGTTATCATTACCAAATTGTTAAAATTGGGAAAAATTAATTCATCCGTTGCCCTTTCCAATAACTATTGATATAAGGGCGGGGGGGGGGGGGGGTGTTAAGTGTAAGTTTGTAATTTACACATTTATGTTTCATATTGGTTTATGTTACTCTGCTGGTAAATAATTTCTTTGTTATCCGGTATGTAAAAGGATTTACATGGTCAACCCCTTAAACGACCTTCTTCAGATATCTCCAGAACGTTACAAAATTGTAAACACTTGTTATCAAAATGTGTTTGAATTGACAAGAGCATTCTTATAACATTAAGAAAAAGAGGCTGCCCGTTCAAATTAGGGACCGAGAGGGCTCTAAAGTCTTGAAATGATAACTTTTTAATGTGAAATATTTTGTTATTCGTTATAGAAGCAATTATATATTGAGAACTTTAACTATTATTATTTATTTTTTCTTTAATTAACGTTGGAAAACATTTTGAAATTAATCGACACAAAAGTATGTCAACAGTAAACATTGATTAGATAGAAAGACCTATAATTGTTTGAGAATAGTTAGCAAATTACTGATTATACTTCTCAATAACTACGTTAATAACAAAATCATTTTTTTTCCCTAGATTGGAGTATTTGATCTTGATCACGATGATCCGTTGAAGTTGTCAAATATTGTGGGTGAAACGGTGGTCAGTTGCTGGTCCATGGAGCATGTCATTGAAACAGCAGAAAAGACACATGGTTCGAAAATTCAATCATCGTTCTCAAGGCCAGGCAGTCATTTGGCAAAGCCTACCAGTGAGTAGGCAAATTGATGTTTATTAAGGGAATTAACATAGTGGGTTGCACAATCATTACTGATTACTTTTTCTTTATTTTTTTTTTTAATATCTTACATTGCTATGTCCCTTACAATTTAGATTATTTTCATTACGACTGTCTCACCTTACAAAAGAGATACTTGGATATGAGTTACTACCCCTTTTTTGGTCGAAATGATTTTAATCCTCAACGGTTGGTTTACCAAGTTATTGGTGTGTTGAATTCATGAAAATAACCTATAATATTCTGTCATATATTAGAAAGCATCAACAAAATCGGTTTTTTTCTGCTTCTGATGACGATGGAAAATGCCAAACAAATTATTAAAATTTTAAACGCATCCACATCCTAAAAAACTATGTAAAAGCTAAGTTGAAGTCAAAGTTTATAGCAACATATGGTTTCTTAATCAAACTACGTTTTTGAAATATTACACGGACAAAATTAGGAAAGAAACATCGCACATTTAGAACAATTGTTTATTGTTTGTAAAGGTAAATGGTTAATAAATCCATTACTGTTAAAGAAACAAAGCAGTCGTGAATTGCACTCTGATTGAACCATGTTCTCTGATATTGAAGGTTCTTAAGCAGACATGCGCCAAATGTTACTCATTTGATTTTTAGGTTTTTCTAAGCAATCAAAGGCAGGAAAGCGAAATAAGTAGTTTAATAAAATTATATCTAAAACATATTTTGAACACGGGCTCCATGTTTTTGAAGAAAAAACTTATTGTCCAGTGCCAACTCGATTACATTTTCTTACATAAACAGCTAGGCATTTACAGCAGCCGGCGACAGTAGCAACGACTTAAAAACTGATGTCAACGTTGTGTAAATAAAAGAATATTAAAAGTGGGGCGTTTAAAGTTTTGACCACTTCTATGTACAGTTAAACTTTGGTATCTCGAGCACCGATATCTCGAATAACACGGATATCTCGAGGTACGTCTGTGGTCCCGGCCATTTTTACTATTTAAGTGACAAAAAAAACACGGTATGTCGAACACTGAAATCTCGAATACTCGCTTATCTCGAAGTAAATTTACGGTCCCCGTCACTAAAAGACATGCGTTATCTCAAAGTCAAGTCAATTAACCGCCTCAATAATTTCACACTTTCAGTGTACTGTCTCTCTGTTATGCCGATTGTCCGGTCTATTGAACAGATCCGTTAGTATAGCACGTGCTTTTACTGAGGTCACCTGTGATTCTCACGCCTTTATAACCTTTTCTTTATAATTACGCAAGGCAGGTTATCGACGACTTTTAAATAGTTACATCGGATGACACGATCATTAAACCCAGATTGGGATGATTATTTCGTAAACACACTTAAACACATCAAAGTGAAAAAGATATCAAGAAATTAATTAATTAAATTATTTTTGAGGTATATAAATCTGTACCAGGGAGTCAATCTTCAGTACAGATCATATCTGATAAACAATCTACCGAAGGACCCGGTCTCAATCCAAGGGTGGGCGTTAGATAATCTGGCAATGGTGCTTAACTTAAAGTTCAGTTCAGACCATTAGAACAAAATTCCAGGCTGTATCAGAAGTCGAGAAAGGTATAAATAAATTGAAATCGAAAGGTTGAGTGTCGTTTCCCGTCTTTGTTCTTTTTACCGTTTAATCGGTTTATCAATTTACATAGTGCATTGTATATCCGGTTATCAGAATTGCTGACAAACAAAGACGATCGCAAGAGTTCTTTTAAAAAGCTTTACAAGCTTAATTAAGATCATGATGTTTTATATATTTCTTTTAGATATAAATTAAGAAGAAAAAAAAATATTTTTTTTTTTTAGAGTTTTATTAATACACCATGAATTACGATAACATAATTTAAATGACTATATTCATGTCTGTATACGCATGATTGTATAGAAACACTTTTGTCTAGAAACATTATAGACCAAGTTTCATCTACTTCGATATTTGGAACCCTCGGATATCTCGAAGTGTTTCCTCAGTCCCGCCAAGTTCGAGATACCGAAGTTTAACTGTAGTTACTTACTTTTTTTGAGATTTAGCCAATCAGAAAATAGACCACATCAATGACAGCCGATCTGACTTTTACAAAGAATGGCTATGATGGATTTCTGTAGGAAACGGTATATTCTCAGAACTATGTTTCACATGTGTTGACAATATGCAAAAGTACACACTACGACCATTTCCATCTTGCATACCATCAGTCCCAATATAAATATATTAGTTGTATTGGAATCCTATACAAGTCTTGCAGGTTGATCGCTCATTAGCTTCATTGGTTGAGGGATGGAATCGTAAGTCAGATAACCGAAACTCAAGTAGAGGCAATATCTGTATGTTTCATTTGATTAGTATTGTTTTTATTGTACAAGAAAGTCGCTGGTTCACAGAAGGTTTAGATACAACCCGTGTCGGTAAATAAGCTACATCGCGATAACGCATTTTTCATTTCATATTCACCAATTTATTACAGACTTAGTCTAAATTCACAAAAAAATGAATCACATGCTTTTTCACCTCATTTGATGTATATTTTCCCAACATCTGCCGATAGCTGATTAGACTTATGTCTAATGTGACTCTGGTAAGCGATGTGGCCCCTGGACATGGGTCTTTTGCTTTCATTTAAATCTTAACTATATGATATCTTTTTTTTATTATTAAAGATAATCAGGAAATAAGTGAAGGCATTTCAGAAACAAGCAGCTCACCTTTTCCGGTTGATGTACGTACACTCAAAGGCTTTTCTTTAACTTGGAAGCTTCTGCAAAAAAATTCCATTAGCCCAGAAAAGAAATTTCCAGAAGGAAGTAGGGAAGTTTTCAAAATGCAATCTAGAGCACATGTCCTAAATCCGAAGTATTCCACGCCTACATCGCTTCCCCTCTATTTCTATTTTGTATATCAGCTTTTACAAGAATCCAAGAGTTTAAAAGAATGTGGACCAGTAAGTAAAACATTTTGTTTCTTTCCATACTGCTTCGAGTAATGTTTCTTATGATATTGAATATCAATTATTTTTGAAAATGCTGCTAATCGATCAAAATATATACATGAAATATAATTGTCAAAGAAATATTACACCTACATTCGTTTCTTTTAATTCAATAGATTCTACTTTTGGAAGCACTCAAAGCCAATCGATGTGATTACGTGAGAGTCTTATTGGCTAAAAGTGTGATGTTCAAGAGAGATGATTTACCTGAGCTGTACGAACAAGTGTGTTTATATTTTAATAACCTATTTGTGCTTTAACAGTCAGCATACATTCGTTATAATCATGAATTCTTTTCTTAGACTGTGGCATGCGAGGGCTGTTCGGTAGATTCTGATTGTTTGCACATAGAATGGATTTTAACGGTGAATATACTTTCCTTTGTTGTTGCCCATTTAGATATTTAAAATTGCTATCATTGATAAATTCTCTTTTTTTAAATTGCTTTTCTTAGCAATTGGAGGAAGATGCAACAGAACACATGTGTCATACATACAGCATTGTGAAATCCTTGAAAGATCCAGTAAAAGAATGGCCACATCCAGACAAGCCGCCAGACATATTCGTATCAGATGCAGCAGAGGCGTTATGTCGCACAATTTTGAGATATGAAAAATGCGGTTGTGGTAATACTGTTAAATACCTTACTTGTTGTAAAAGAACGATACTTCTTTCACTTGACCATGTGTAAATTGCTTATGTAAAAACTAGACTAAGCGTTTAATACTTTCTAAATATTAACAACATACAAAAATAGATTTTATGAGTCATGATAGATATTCTTAAAATATGTTGAGATACACTGATAATTATTTTCCTTTTCTTTTCTTTTCTGTATCTAATAAGACAGAAATACAAAACATCTTAAAAAGTAAGCATATGCGTAAAACATATTAAAATTTGAAACTCTCTCTTTTCACTTTGTTTTACTAATCTTGCAAATTAGGTTTTCAAAAATCTGTGTATCGTAGCTTTGAAGAAATATATGCGGTCGTTGTCAGGGATATGATTAATATATATAATACATAAAACATCGCGGGGGTTATTAAGGAAGCATATAGAAAAATGAGTTATATGCAATTTCTTGTATCACAGATCTAAGTTATTAAGTACATATTCAAATATTTAAGCAACGAAGTATCGACCAAAAATAAATAAACAATACTGAAGACAATTTTTTTTTCACAAATTAGATTGTATAACGTAGATTTACACATTGATGACGTCTTGAAAGTTGAATGTCGTGTAAATTTGATTAGAGAGCATTGTAAACAGTTTTAAAATTAGTAATCTAAGGACTCTAATAAAGTATTTTGGTGTGATTTATTTAGAATTGAACATAAGTATAATGGAAGAGATGATGTGAAGGTTTTTCAAGAACCGGATGAATAAATATTTAATTTAGAAGAATATAGGATTCTAGCTGCAGTTTTGATAAAACTCAAATGCTTTGCCATCACTTGGTATGTTTATTGTATTTTGAAAACCGCGGGGAAGTGTTGTTCAATCTCATTTTATGTTAAGGAATATACGTAAGTTATTTATAGTTGTCACGTGATACAAATGTAATGCACCGATAGGGCAGTGATATACTACTTCATTTTATTGCATTGACATCTACATATGCTTCTTTAACACCCCCGTGATGTTATTTAGATAGCTTTCAAGGCTAAAAAGAAACATACTAGAACCTTGAACGAAAACACGAATATGAAAAAAATGAATATTTGTCATAACTTAATATCAAATGTATTTTGTAAGGTTGAATATTTATTTAATCTTACAATAATAATACTATTGCATGGTGACGTTTACTTTTGCTCATTCGCCTTGATCATTTTTTTTAATGTAATTGAAAATTGAACATTACATATTTTCAATGCAAATATATAAGGAAAATGATACTTTGAGGAAAAATATATCTATTTTAATTTTACAGCCGCAGAAGAAAAGTCAACTATTTCGGATATCTTACTTTGGGCAATATTTGCCAATAGAAAGGAACTAGCAGAAATATGCTGGCTTAGAAGTGAAAACCATCTTTGTAAGCTTTCAGATATAAAACATAAAGTCACTGTATATCACTTTAAACTGTACATAAGGACTGCTAATGACAAACGTTCGAAAAACTATTCATTGAATATACTGAAAAACATGGCATAAAATATGTAACAATTTATTTGTTCTAGTGACCGGTTTAGTGTGCTCGGCTATTCTCAAAAAACTTTCAAAGAAGGCAAACAATGTCAAGGAGCAAATATTATCTAATGACCTGGAGGAACATTCAAAGTATACTAAAGCTTTATCAATATCCATTTATTTACAATTGTCGTAAATGGCTTTTTTATGTTGATACAATAGATTAAGAGCTAGTTAAATTGTAATATCTCAAAACTTATTTTGTTAATATGAAAGGCTTTTTGAGGACGCGAATGGTTAAATTTTTTGTTTTAACTTCAAGAAAATATGTGATGGAAAAATCACTGTCTATCTCCTTTCTTTTTGGTTTTTGTCTCTTGTTTTTTTTTTTTTTTTTTGGTGTTTTGTGTTTTTTGATTGTATTGTTTCAATTTTTCATGAAATCAATCATAACACACTTTATATTTTTTATTAAATATATAGATTTAAAATGTTTATATATGAGATCACGTGCATTAGAATGAAAACAAATGAAATGAAAAAGAAAGAAAAATGTATATGTATTGCAAACCATTCTATAAAAAAACCCTGATATGTTATGTAACTTTGAAATTTCAGGATTTTTGAAAAGCGTTGCATCGCCTTAATGAATAGTATGTACAACGAAAACACAACACATGCAATTGATTTGATGGATGACGAGGCACATGTCTGGGGAATTCATTCTAGCCCCCTCACCTTTGCCTACGAAAATTTTATGTATGATATAGTTGCCCATACGTGCTCCCAGAAAAATATGAACAAACTGTGGTACAACAATTTACCACCTGACCTCAAACCGTTTCTGAAGGTAAAAACACAAACACATTATTTATTTTAAGCAGATATAAGTTAGGCATGTTTGATGCTTCTAAGGATGGACACAGACTAAACTATTCATGACTCTTGTCCCACTGGGTAACGGCAATGCAAAACCGTCAATTTTAAAAAATGTTCTTCTGTGCTTCTGTACTGTATTTATGATGATGTTGACCCTCGAACAAAACTGTAAATTGCATGTTCCCGGGGTATAGATTTTTAGCTCACCTAGCCTGGAGGTTCAAGTGAGCTTTTCTGATAACCTGCTGTTCGTCTGTATATCTGTCTATTTACTTTGGATTTACTTTGGGTTTACTCGGGAATGGCTCTTGGGGTCAACCGTTTGCACTGAAGTGTGAAGCAGACCCGTCTTTTATATTACCATCTGAATGCCTGTAATTCCTGCACCTTATATATTCCAAATACAGATGTATCATCTGCTTTCAGGGGTATGTTTCTGATCGGGTTTACTCTCTGTGTCCATCCTTGGTTTACTTTGGGTTTACTCTGGGTCCACTCTTGGTCCACTTTAGTAAACCAAGAAATTAAACCCAGGGTTTAGTTGGGTTTATTTTCTGTTAGGTTGGGTCTGATTGGTACTGAATTTCCAGAAATAGCATAAATTAAAGCTCATTTTAAATTATTTAATTAGTGAGCCCATTAAAAGAAGGAATGAAACAAAGTATAGAACACTTTTAGCTCACCTGAGCTGAAAGCTTAAGTGAGCTTTTCTAATCACATTTTGTCTGTTGTCCGTCTGTCTGTCCGTCTGTCTGTCCGTCCGTCTGTCTGTCTATACACTATTTACATTTTCAACATCTTCTCCAGAACCACTGGGTCAATTTCAACCAAACTTGGCACAAAAAAACCTTAGGCAAAGGGGATTCAAAGATGTGAAAATTAAGGACCACGCCTTTTTTCAAGGGGAGATAATTAGGAATAATTGAACAAATTTGAGAATTTTTCAAAAAATCTTCTCAGGAACCATTTGGCCAGGAAAGCTGAAACTTATGTGGAAGCATCCTCAGGTAGTGTAGATTCAAAGTTGTGAAAATCATGACCCCCGGGGGTAGGGTGGGGCCACAATAGGGGTCGACTTTATACATAGGAATATATAGAGTAAATCTTTAAAAATCTTCTTCTCAAAAACCATTTGGCCAGGAAAGCCTAAACTTATGTGGAAGCATCCTCAGGTAGTGTAGATTCAAAGTTGTGAAAATCATGACCCTTGGGGGGTAGAGTGGGGCCACAATGGAGGGTCGATTTTTAACATAGAAATATATAGAGTAAATCTTTAAAAATCTTCTCAAGAATCATTTGGCTAGAAAAGCCGAAACTTATGTGGAAACATCATAAGGTAGTGTAGATTCAGAATTGTGAAAATCATGAATCCCGAGGGTAGGGCAGGGCCACAATGGGTGGGTCGAATTTTTACAAAGGAATATATAGAGTAAATCTTTAAAAATCTTCTTCTCAAGAACCATTTTGCCAGGAAAGCTAAAACTTGTTTAGAAGCATCCCCAGGTACATGTAGTGTATATTTAAAGTTGTGAAAATCATGACCCCCGGGGGTGGGGTGGAGCCACAATGGAGGGAGAGGGTCGACTTTTTACATAGGAATATATAGAGTAAATCTTTAAAAATCTTCTTCTCAGAAACTAATCAGCCAGGAAAGCTGAAACTTGTGTGGAAGCATTCTCAAGTAGTGTATATTTAAAGTTGTGAAAATCATTACCCCCAGAGATATAGTGGGGGCACAATTGGGGATCGAATTTCTACTTAGGAATATATAGAGTAAATCTTTAAAAATCGTCTTCTCACAAACTAATAAACCAGGAAAGCTGAAACTTGTTTGGAAGCATTCTCAGGTAGTGTAGATTCAAAGTTGTAAAAATCATAATTCCTGGGGGTAAAGTAGGGCCACAGTGGGGGTGGAATTTTATATAGGAATATATAGAGTAAATCTTTAAAAATCTTCTTCTCAGAAACTCATCAGCCAGGTGATTATTTAAAATTGTTTAGACTTTGGCTTCTGGATGATTCCTGGGCGATTGGGTCTCACAAGGGGTTCAGAGTTTGATGTAGGTTTATATCCCATATATAAACAATTGTTTATGATCTTTTTGAGAGCTGCAATGTTCAACATGTGATATTACTACAAAATCATCCTGTTAGAAAAGGGACTAATGATAATAAACATAAGAATATCCAGTGGAAAAAATGGATTTTTATTTATACAGGATCTACATGTATTATACTACATTGTCCAGATAGTTTGTATTATGGCTCCATTAAGCTGATTTTATCATACCTATTGTTCCTCAGGTGAGCGATGTGGCCCATGGGCCTCTTGTTTTTGTATCTTACATATCTTGAACCGTTCCAATTTCATGTCAATTATTCTTATCTTAATCGTTCACCAAAATTGTACAATTTTGTTTAACGAGATGTTGTAAGTGGGCGTCAAAGAACTAGGTACAGTTTCAGCCATATTTGGCCCTGTTTTAGAGTGATTTTTAAAAATATCACAGGAAATTGAAATGTAACGTTTATTTACACAAGAATACCCATGAATTAAGAATCTAAAAAATAGTTGACTGATTAGACTTTCACAAGATTAATTGTGACGTCACAAACAGTGATATTTCCCGTAATTTTCATAAAAATGAGCAGAAGACACCAATTCCTTAGTAGGTTTTTGATTAGAAATATATGTCCGCAGCTGTCGCCCACGATGAAACTCACATAATAACTTTTTCATGTGATGTCACATAAAATATATTAATTTCGTTGTGGGCGACGGTTGCGGACACATTTTCCTCTTCGAAAAACTATGAGAAAATGTGCCATTTTTCATAATTTTTTACCAAATCTTAGAAATATGCCAAAGTGTTTAAGTCGTAATTATTTTTTGAAACAAGAGAAAAGTGTATAACTTGGTACTTTATATACACACATATTCAGGATGGCATATGTGTATTTTTATTTATTTAATAAAATTATTTAATAATTTAAACAACTTTTGAATTTTAGGGCAAATATTGAAGGAAACTGTACCTTCTTCTTTGGATTTCTTTAAGTTCGGTATAGGCCGGTTTGAACATTATTTCAATACATATGTAAGATCTACTTTTGTGGGGGCTATGGTAGTTTTAAGACCATGTATGATATTTTTAACATAAATATAAAAAATGAGCACTTTTTTTAGAAGGCTATTATTGAATCATTTAAAGTTGCATTCTTAAGCATCTTAAAGACACATGCTATTGTATAGATATTTTGTGGGTTTTTTTGCAGTCAGCAATAACCAAACCACACCAGTTCTTCACCGCTCCCCTGACAAAATACATATTTAATTACGTAAGTAAAATTATTAACAATCACATGAAATAGCATGTCTCATCATATCTTTAAATGACTTCACTATAAACAATATTTAATCAAGAAAATGTAAATGAAATATGTGGAGCAATAGTTTTTTGTTCTCTTAAATAATAAACTTTAAATGTTTCAGATGATGTTTTTTACAATGCTGTTTATGTACAGCGCCTTTGTACTTACAAGTATCGGCACAGAGTACTACGTAAAAGATATTGCCAGAATTTTTGAATATTATATGTATTTTTGGGGCTTTGGAGATCTGATTGAAGAACTTACCAGTTGTTTCGTAAGTCTAAAAAAGGAAAAATAAATATTTTAAAAATTGCACTTTTCATCTTGAATATGATTCTATAATTAACAACCCTAACTACAAAAGCCAGCTTTAATGTTGAAGAAGCCATTAATAAAAGTAAAACCTCCAAGTTTAATCTTGAAATTTCTACAATTTCCAAATTTAGTTTTGGAAAATCCAACTTTGATCTGGGAAGTTCCATCATTAAAGTTTTGCTGCTAATATAACAGGATACATTTTCTCAACGGTTCAAAGATATAATTGCATCGATCTGGACAATAAGTTTTCATGTAAACAAGAATAAAACGTTTTTGAAAAAAGCACGGGAACAAATGAAATAAACAAAGACATACAGTTTGTATATTTTGACTGTTTCATTATCTACCTTGCGTTGATAAACATAATTTATTGAAAGATACATTTACATGAAATTGAGAAACATTTTAATAATATGTTATTTCAATAGAAATTAGATAAAAGAAGAAAATTTAAAATTTAAGATAGAAATTTCAACCCAATGTTGGTTTTACCTAGACTAACGGTTTTTTTTAATAATAATTGTTATCAGGGTTTTTTTTTTGTCAACTGTAAAGTTGACTTTTCTAACTTTGAAGTAGGTTTGTATAGAATAAAATTTGTATTTCTTAAGATTTGTTTTAAAAATTCCTACTTAAATGTTGGCCTTTCGATGATTAGAAAAAAAAATCTTTTTAAGATTAAATTTTGAAACTCAAACTATTAAGAAAATGGACATTTAAAATAACAGTTGACATGTTTAACTCTATAAATGGAATTTTTAAAAGAAAAAAATCAACGTGACACTTAAACACTTCCTTTAATGTATGAGATTCTAAAATGATTAAACAAAATGAATAGAATCTGAAACGTAGGAAAACTAAATATTATGCATACATACTTTTGTCTCAGTCTCTTAATTGCATCTTATTACAAACACTCAGCTTGATGTTTGAAGAGTAAATGCTATTTTTTTTTTATTTTTTTTTTGCTGATTCAATGTACTTATTTAATATTTTGCGATAGTAAAGTGATCGCAAAAAAGAGAAAAGACTATGTGCGCTAGGTCAAGATATGCCCCCAATTTTAAAGCACTTTTTAAATAGTATCGTATAAAAATCAAATCTTTATAAATCAATGTAGAGTGGACGCTAATGACTATAATCTTGATTTTAATCATCATTGCTCATTCGCTCTTCATCTATGACGTCACATAAGTTCTTTTTTTTATCCATTGCAAAATCAACTAGAACACTCTAAAAAGTACTTGTGTCTGTCAACAATAAAGAAGCAATTTTTTTTTTTTTGAAAAAATAGTTACTTCAAGGAATCACTATTATAATTGTATAGTTCTCTACTTAATCATCACTGACAAGTTGCAATATGAAGACTACAAATTTAAAACATGACATTCTTTCATAACAAACATACGTTCAGGAATTGGTAATCTGAGTTAAAGTATCTTGTTTTGGTTAAATTATATTTTTTTTAAATGTGATATTAAAACATTTCGCGAGTTAAATGATTGGCTAAAATTAATTGATGTCCTGTCCGTTTTACGAATTAGTATTTGATTATTATGTAAATGATATATTTTGGGGGTTTCTTTTAAAAATTACTAAAATTTTAAAAAAAATTCTTAGGTTTATATTATTTTTCCTTCTGATGACATCATAAAAAATTACCTTTGAATATCAATCCATTTCAAAATAGGGATGCATGGACGACCAAGGTCGTTCCCATAGAAACTACTACCGCAGGATGAAGAGATACTTTAACGACTTCTGGAATGTAGTGGACCTGTTATCATATGTCTTAATAATAGTGGCCCTATGTGTGCGTCATTTTCATCCTTCCCAAAAGTTTACTGTTGCAAGACGCGTGTTTTCGTTGTCTTTGCTGGTGATGTATCTGAGATTCTTGGAAGTTTTCCTTATCCACAGAAAATTGGGACCCACTCTTATAATGATCAAGGAAATGGTAAATACATATTATTCGACTTTATTTATGTTGTTATCACGAAAATACCATGATCATTATCCTCCTTTTAATATCTTCTCACATTGTCTACAATTCCAAATTTTATTGCATAGAAGCAAAGGCACAAAAAAGATACATTTTGTCATTTTTTTTTCTATTTAGCTCAAGGACCTTCTCGGTTTCCTCTCCATAGCTATTTTCGTGGTGTTAGGAGTAGGCATATATTACCATGCTAACCTCTATCCAGACCATCAAACAATATTGAGCGGTGATTGGACAAACTGGAGGATATGGACCATTATATACTACCCGTACTGGCAGCTCTACGGGGAATTAAACCTCGATTATCTTGATGGTTAAAACAATCAGCATACATTTTTTTTCATTTTTGTAATAGTAATAGTCATATTGTTACATTTTTAATAGAACTGATAATTTGATTGTGAGTAATCAAAACATTAGGACATGTTGTAATCAAGTTTTAAGAAATGGCAAATATGAACGTAAACATTTACGACAAAAAAACCAGATATAATATCATAGGTTAACCTTTTAGTATTCGTTGTTTTATAATTAAAAGATACTTGCAGAAATAAAATGAATGCAATAGTCATCTTTTGAACATATATATATAT